>OY735198.1:54904089-55086589 GCA_963457665.1 Thysanoteuthis rhombus | reverse complement strand
CATGAATTCGGTATACTCTGTTTTTTGAAAATTCATTTTATGCCACTATTTAGCTTTTATGAAGAAAGGTAAAAGCGAAAACAACATCCAGCATTTGTTTTGGAGAGAGCTGTTATAAAGTTCGAGTTACTTACCATCTCATCTCCAAGTAGTATGGGACGGTGCTAGCTCACGTGGTACCAGTAGTGGAGAAGAATCCCTGACCTGACAGCACTTTTCTCTGTCAATTATCATGGCATGGTGGTTACAAGATCTCAGGCAATGTGAGAGCATGCCAGGAAAGGTGGATTTATGCCTTTATCAAGTGAAATACAAACATTGTAAGCTGGATTTTGAATACATTTTGCTGTATCATGTTCAGGGCCAATAATTGTGAAGACACTTACACCTTGGTTTATTTCAAATAATATATGATTTATTGAAAAATAATGCATAAATTAACGTGGAATAAGACAGAACAGAAAAGATTCTAATGGCAAAACCTGCCAATGCAGAATATTTCCAGAAAAGAAAACAAATGAAGAAAAAAGTGAATGAAAACATTAAAATACAGATAAAGTATAGATATTAAAAATAAGCCATTGTTTATTCAATAAGACAGAATCCTGAATTCCTAGGTATTATTGTATGTCTTAATAACATAAAATTTTTGCATGTCTTCCTGACATAATAATATTCTTGTGTTCTGATGTCATAATAACATTTTTATATGTCTTTATGACGTAATAATATTATTTTATATCTCAATGATGTTATAACATTCTTGTATGTCCTAAGTCCTAATGTTATAATAACATTTTTCTATGTTTTAATGACATAATAACACCCTTGTATGTCCTGATGACATAATAACATTTTTATATGTTCTAATGTCATAACATTTATGTATGTTTTAATGACATGAAAATATTTTTTATGTCTTAATGACATTATGATATTTATGTATGTCTTAATGACATGATAACATTTTTCAGTGTCCTAATGACATGAAAACATTATTGTATGTCTTGATTATGTAATAACATTTTTGTATGTCTTAATGAAATAATAATTTTTCAATCTCTTAATGACTTATCCATAGTGTAAAAAAAACCACATAGAGCAGATATATACTGTGAATGAGCAAGATGAAAATTTAGAGTTGAAACAGTTATTAGGGCCTTTGCAATATTAGGGACTGTTTAGCTTAATAGTGAGAACAATGCTACATTGAAGGGGCTATCCTATCAGTTGCAGGTTCGATTTCCTGCAGCAGCCCTATTTTCTTTGATTGTTTATTCTATTTATGTTGTCTAGGCCAAATTATACATTCATTGTATAATAACGGGAGATCATTTAAAATAATAGTTTCAATATAATATAATGCAATTTATAATGATATCTTATTGACCAAACACTTCAGAGGTGTAAAGGCTATCATTTGCTTTAAAAAGATTCAGATGATGTTCTCTTGGTCAAGGTATGATGATTATTTACTTTCATCTTAATTGTTGTTGCTTTTTTATCGCAACTTGAATCACGCTATGTACCCTTCAGCAGTGAGTAAATTAAGTAACAGTGCAGATCAGAGTAGAGAATAAGTTCCAGGTGAGAATCAAACTCATAATCCTCTATTCCAGTGAGTAGCATGCCTAACATGTGACCGTTCTTACCACTCTACTACTGGGACTTAGTGGCAAGCGTCAGTCCAAATTAAACATTTGAACTCACTTCCTATCCATGATTTCCTCTGCACCATAAGAATGGTCACGCATTAAGTAAGCCGCCTTCTGGTTTAGAGGATTGTGAGTTCGATTCTCACCTGGAACTTATTCATTCTGATCCACGTTGTAAATTTATTTACTCACAGCTGAAGAGTACCGAGCCTGAGTTCAGTTGCAATAAAGAGCAACAACAGAGATGAAGATGAATAGTAGCAAGAATCAAAAATAAAGATTCATAATACTTCATCGACTAAAATAAATAAATAAGAAGAGCATAATTGTTTTGTTGTAATATGGTTAAAAAAAAAAAATCAAATCTAAAATTGACCTCTAGTGACCTTGGAAGTCATCACCAGCTATCTAATCTAATTTAATCTTATCCATTTGCGAGGTCCAAAACATTTTTGTACTTCATAGTGAAACTCAGTATTATATGAGAAATTGCTTCAATTGGCTAGAAATGACCAGAATTGACCAGAAATGACATATGGTGATCTCAAACGGCCCCCAAGGTCAACTTTACATAGCCCATGGCTTCTGTCGTGAAAAGCTCTACACCTATGCCAAATTTCAGCTTCTTAGGTGCAAAATTGTGACCTACAACTTGGATATATATATATACAAATAGATAGAGACATACATACATACATGCATTCACTTTTATATATTGAAATATTATGTTAAATATCGCTTAGATATATGTATAAATACATGCACACACACACATATACAAATATATGAATGCATATTCATGTATTGATAAGTATAATGTATAAATACATTTAATGAATATTCAACTACACTTATAAATATAAATATACAACCATAAAACAGCTTATTTGCAAACAAGAAAAAAAATGAATGTTCACTTACATGTACTTTCCATGAATAAATGAATTATTATGATTATGTTGCATAATATACAGGAACTTACATATATATATATATGTATAAATTATATATATATATTTATATATATATACATATATATATATGTATATATATATATGTATATATATATATGTATATATATATATGTATATATATATATGTATATATATATATGTATATATATATATGTATATATATATATATGTATATATATATATGTATATATATATATATGTATATATATATATGTATATATATATATATATATATATATATGTATGCACACACACTGAGATATTTTAGCAGATATACTTTGATATTTACATCAATGGATTTCAGTTCAGCCAGAGGGATTCAGATATCATCCACTGATCTATTCATGATATGAAACATCATTAGCCTGGAAAAGATTATTAGAATCGATATCCACATCAGTCATCAGTGTCGATAATGCTTCCTGGCTCTCAAGATCTGGTTCACTTCCTGTATCAACTAAGAAAGATCAGTGAATTCAGAGATCATGTTATTAAGCACTAATACAACATCCTCATTTTCCTTATAACATTGTGTATACATCTCTTTATCAGCTAATAGCAGTTAACTCTTTACTATTGAACCATGACCTTTTCCCCGGATCAGTTTCCTTATCTTTCTTGTTTTTATCATGATGTTGTAGCAATTGTACTCTTCGACCTCTCTCGGATGTATTTTTTCTTTTCAGCTAAATTGGGATTTTCAGTCTTCATTATATATTTACAAATTAATTGAAGAATTGAAATTATTTTTGTGTGATTATCCATCTAATTATTTATGAATTATTTTGTTGTAGTTATCATATTTGGTACTTTTCTTCTTGTGAAGTTTGGTTCTTTCATTGAGCAGATCTAGTTGGATCCTTCCCAGCCAAAATGCTGGGTTCAACCCTGACGTAACACAATATTGCAGGATTTGTAAAAAAAAAAAAACCAACAATTTTTATTTTGTTCTGGATTCTCAAGAAGTCAGTAGTGTATATCAACTGTTTATATTTTGAATTTTTCATTTTCCAGTACTTGAATTAAACCATCTTATTTCATCATAGAATAGAGTAAAGATTTATTTCTTGGAAATTTGGAAGCAAACATTTTGATTGCTTTCCATTTTACTGTAGAGATATAAAGTCTATAATGAACTTATACCTCTAAGATTCTACAGACTTTAGCTGTAAACCTGGGGGGACTGCAAAAAAGTTCTCAATTGGACCCCACAGCTCCTAAGACTGGCTCTGGCCACAGATCTGAGAAAGGTTGGTGTGTACAGTGGTCACAACATTATGATAAAAACAAGAAAGATAAATAAATTGATCTTGAAAAGTCATGGTTTCATAGTAAAGGGTTAATTGCTATTTGCTGATGAAGAAATGTATATGTTACTGCAAAATGGTGAAAGTACCTTATTGGCAAAATTTTATCTTTTTTTACAAATAATAAATGAATAAGTTCAAGGATATAAAATAACTATTTTTTTTTTATACTCAAAAGTTTGTGGAATCAAACTTTTTGAAAAAAATATGTAAAAAAGTAGTTTTTAGTTTTATTTCAAAAATTTTAAAAAGATGTGTTTTTGATTTGATCAAAAGTTTGTTTAATCAAAACAAAGATATAAAATAACAATTCTTTATGAACATAAGTTTATGAAATCAAAATGAAATAAAACTTTTTTACAAAAAATTAGTGAATTTCACCAATCAAGCAATTTTACTAATTCAGATGTTACGTATACACAATGTTATAATGAAAATGAGGATGTTGTATTTGTGCTTAATAACATAGCTAGATATTTCAAGCTCATCTACATAGCACCAAAGTGTTATAAAATAAAGTGCTTTTGTAAATTTAATGCAAAATTATCACTATTATCAAAGATTCTCATATTTCATTGTGATTTTAAATTGAATTAGAATTCTAAAAAATTACCAAATTTTCATAATGCCAACCAAAAGAAAATTGCAGAAAAAGAACCAAATTTGGTACTAAAAATAGAAAAATTATGGAAAGCACAGTTGTTAAACAATATCATGGCAAGGAGTTCAGGGGCTTTCTGTGTTTAAGGTATGGATGGGTTCATTTGTGTATGTGTGTATGAGATTTCATTATCAACATTTTTTGGCTTATTTGATATATTTATGAATACATATTTATATCGTACACATTTCATATTAAATCAAAATGTTTTTTGAAGTTAAAATATTTATTAGTAACTGGTCATTTCAGGTGATTAGGTATTGAACAAGAATTTTTCAGTTTTTAAAATCAATGTGGATTTTGATTTCGTAGAAAAAATTAAATGATGCAAACATCAAATCATTTTTGAGAAAATGTTTCCTCTGACGACAAAATAACCAGAGAAATTGCTAAGCAGCGATGAAATTTTTTTTGTCCTTTTAAGAAATATTGTTCTTCCCATCAATCATTCATTTAAACAAATTAAAATATTTTAATTGAATTTTGGCCAAGCAAGGGTTGTCCCTGCCCTGGATTCACGCCTGCTATAACTTAATTCTTGGCCATCAGACTTGAAAGGGGGAAGTGATCAGGGCTCAATCCTTTAATTGGATTTTGGGGCCCCCCACTGTCTTGGCCCACAAACACTATTGATCAAACTCACTTGTTGAAACAACCCTTTTCCATAACATTCCTCAGATGGGTTTGGAGGGAAAAGAGAAAGAAAGAAAGCTACGAGGAAAATTAAATTTTTATTGCTATAAAATAGTTACAGCACTGATCAGGATATTTGGCACCTTTGAATTTTCTATAACCTGTACAATATCTTCAGAAAAAAATAGAAATCTTCCAAATCTATATCACCACAATATTTTGATAGGATGTCCAAGGTAATTCAGTAAAAAAATCTTCATTGTTCAGCTTAGCTGTAGGAATTTTCAAGAAGAAATTGAAAGTATGACCTGGGACCCTTTCTTTTTATTTGGTTGCACACCCACTTTGGATGCAATGACTTCCTCCAAATGTTTCTTGTAGACATCTATGACTTCTTGTACTTAACAGTTGTTAGTTTCTCTCCCACTTTCCTCAATATTTATTCAAGCTCTTGAATGTTTGCAAGATTCTGGAAGTGCATAGTATGCTTTCATACCATGACTCTAGATTTCAACTCTCTCCAAAGATCTTCCATGGGATTGAGACTGAGACGCACAACTAGTTAATTTAAACAACTGACTCCAACTTTCTTCACTAATTGAACATTAAAAAGGGAAAAGAGTATTGAAACTCCAGATCAAATAAATCAACAAGTTCTCTTGGTGAGAAAAGACGCCAGAGAAGAAGTGAATTCATATAAAAACAAGAATAATAATACAGGATTAAATTTTTCATGACCCCCCCTGGCTACCCCTCCTCTTGCTGGGTCTGGATATATTCATCATTATTCATACTTATCAAAATTCGTACACTGCCTCTGTTTTCAAGAGTTTTCCAAATTTGATCGGTTTGTTGGGGTTTCTCACTCAATTTCATACAATTTCACTATTGCTTGTTCAATAATGTTGAAGTTGGAAAAAGAGAATAAAAAGAAAACAGAATTAGCAAATGCCAAATTATTTTCTGGAAAATATCATTGAGCAATGCTGAAACTTTTTCATCCCTTGGGCAGGGGTGGTTCCAGAGTCCCAAGACTCATACCCTTGATCCGCATTTGTAGGTGTATGTTGCCATGTGTTATTGTGTTTTTGACAAGAATATAGTAGCAATCCTAGTGCAGGATTTAATTGGGAGCAATTGGTCTGATTAGCTTGGAGTTAGCTTTGTCTGTTGCATTTGATTACTTCCCCAGAACGTTGAACAGGACCCTTTATTCATTCTACAGAAATATGGTATTCTCATATCTTTACCGTTCCAATCTGATATCTTTTCTAGGATATTTCAGAATTTATTATAATGAATTCTTCCTTATGTAGCGGCTCCAAACTTATGACTTCTAGGGAAACCAGATGAGCTTGACTTTTCAAATGTGACAGACACCTATATATATATATATATATATATATATATATATATATATATTCTTTTCTTAAGAATATTACTCATATAAATTCAAACATATCTGTATTTCTTTGGGCGGGTAATAACTAGTAGTATAATAATAATACATCTTCTTAAAAATTCAGATGCAATTGTTCTCAGAGTTATGATGTCAGCTATGACTGCTAATTATGACTTCCTTTGGATCGTGATGTCTATCTTGGCTGTTTCCATCTCAGCCTCAGAGTTGATGGATTTCGTATCATCTATTTGTGATAAACCAGATCAACTAAATCTCAAATTCAAAGCTTACCCTTCTGATTGAACAAGCAGAGTTAACCCTTTACCACGAATGACAGGAATTTCAGTCATTGTAGCTCTATGGCTTATAGAATAAAATTTTTGTTTTTTTCTATAATTGATGGCCACTCAGTTTTATCTTTTAGTCTGGGCTTTGGGTTTTACAATGGATAACTTGTTAAGGACAAGGGCTTTCATCTTGCGATGAACAAGGAATTTTATCTTGCAATGGATAAATATTACTCTTCACTACTTTCCGCTGTTAATGGGATAAGTTATCTAATGATTATACAGTCAATATTTACTAATTTTAACTCAGAATAGCACAAAGCCAACGGGAGAAGGAAAGGTGTATTATACTAGTCTTTACAAATGTAGAGGCTTACCTCTCAAAATAGGCATATGAAATTCTAGCTTTTTACTGAGACTCAAATACAGGGCTAGCCTGTTTATTGGGCAAACTTTAGATATTCTTCTACTCTATTTTAGATGTTTTCAGATGTAAAACACCAGTGATGTCCTACAAAGAATTTATTCTGACCATATCTATTCTTTGATAGAATTTTTCACATGACTTCAAATTGTGATGCTATGGTTCTTCAATTATTGACTGTAATGACAAGTTCTATTCATCTTCAGTTTTCAATTTTTCAGTTTTGATTTTGTGAAACAATACGAAGGAAATAAGTATGGGTACCACGAAAATTTTTTTATTCCGTAGCTTCACACAATACAATGAAACTATGAAGCACTCGTGTGCACATACCTCTGCAAACGTCATTGTCAGGGAAAGTAATTGTGCATTGATCCACCCCAAAATTGAATCACTTCTCCATATCCCATTGTCAATCCTTTCTAAATATTTTACAGACATATATTGAGAACTTTTGGAGATATTGAGTGGACAGACGTGAACTTTTAGCAATATCATGTGGTGAGGACATACGACTTTGACATTGGGGAGGTAATCATGTATGGATCAGCTGTACTATTCAATCACTTCTTTTATGGCCTAATGTCCATCCTCCCACAAAATTTCATTGAAATTCATAGAGAATATTTGGAGATATTGTGCAGGGAGACAAAAACTTTTGGTGATATTATGTGGCGTGGATATATAACTATGACATGGGGAGGTAATCGTACATGGATTCACCCCAAAATTTGAGCACTTCTTCACTGGATAATTGTCTATGGCTCTACGAATTTCCATTGTAATTCATTGGTAACTCTTGGAGATATTGTGATATTAACCCCTAGTCCATCATTCCAGAAGCTTACATTGAAATTCATTTCATACTTTTAGAGATATTGTGTGGACAGATGGATGTTTCATTAGAAAAAAGAATTACCAAGAAACTACTAGGGAGTCATTTTGGTGTCACCCCTTCTGATAGTGTCATCCAGGGAGTGATGCTCCCCCCCCAACACCCTGCCTTTGTCCGTCACTGCTTACAAATATATTATGATGACATAAATACTTCTTTGAACAGTGGGTAGGCAATTTGTTAAGAATGTGAGTTGTTATTAATAGTTTGTTTATAAGATGAATTTCTCAGAAAAATATCTCTTTGTAGAAATTGAATAAGCTGAGGTAACCATTGTTATTGCTTGGAGAGAAATTAAATGATCATCTGACCATGGACAAAACGTAGGGGTCTTTGAACAGTAAACATGTATATATTTAGATAATGTTTTGATAATGGTAGGGTCGAATATATCAGTAAAACATTCAAAAGAGAAATACAAGCAAGACAGAAATAGAAATGTACGTTTTCAATTATATACAAAAGCAATATCAAATCATATAGAATCTTGATTTTGATCAATTTGTTCACAATAAAAAGTATTTTACAAGCTATTTAGTACTGATAGTGTTAGGCTGTTGCAAATACTCCCCTTGCCAGATGAATTTCCTGTACCCGAGAATTTATACCTTATTTTTAAAAAATCGACAATGTGCAAAAAATTTCACTCACAATATAATGCAAAAATGACATGGCATTTATTGATGAGAAGTATGACACAAAAAAGTGTTAGAAAAAATCTATCTCTAGCAAAAACAGTCTTTAACCTTGGTGTGTGTGTTCATGACAGTACCTGTGTATGTGTGTAAAAGAAGCAAACTAAATGCTGAGCAGGCAAGAGTTAGTTGAATAGCCTGGTTCAAGAAATTAGGCCACTTGATACAATAGTGTTGATCCTCCAGTAATTTGAAATCTATTTAAATGTTTATTTAAACATATGATTTTTTTGTACAGTGGAAATTTTATATGGGTGAATAAGTAGATCAGTTTGTTTTACATTATCTGTATTCATTAAGAAAATCAACTGATTATTGATCTTCTGAATAGAAGTTCTATCTCCATTAGAAGCAAAAATTGACCGAGATTTGTTTTTTTTTCAACAAAAAACAACAAAAAAAAGCCAAAAAGGTTACATTCAACGTGTTCTTTTAATCTTTTAGAATAGAATAGAATAATTGTGATTAATGCTTACTGCCATACCTGTACAGATTTTCATTAAATTTGATCCATTTATTCATACGAGCAATATTTGGAAATCTTGACTTGAAATCAATTATTAGAAATCATCAACCAAAACTGCCACAAAAATTGTCAATACAGGTTTCTTCAGTTTTCAAGTTGGTCTGGTTGGCTACGTATGAATCTGTTGCATGTACAGACAGCGTAAATGGAGCTAGAGGACTGAACATTTAAACATTTACTCCTTATATGTATCTGTTATCTATCACAAATCCCTGGTTTCACTCAATCATCTGTTTGGTTTATAAAAGGCAAACCTTTAGCCCTTCATTGTTAGCAAAATCCTTTTTTTGGGGTCTCTCTCTTATCTTTTTCAACATTAACAAAAGGGTATTCTTCTCTTTTTTAAAATTCCTATAAGCTTCATCACAAAAATATAATACTTGTAAAAAAATCCAACAATTATTATCATTATCATTATTCAAAATGAGCTCATTTTAAATGAGAAAGGTTGAGAGAGTAAAAAAGTGAGAGTGAAAGAGAGACAGAGTGAGTGTGAGTATGATTTAAGTATTTATTAAAAAAAGAAAAAATAATATTTCCTCAAAACCCATCCCATTTGAAATAAACAAATCCAATCAGCCACTTGTTGACCTCTTGGATCACAGTCCGGAGCCAGAGGAGGCAGTATTATTTTGAAATACATAATTTTTATATATATATATATATATATATATATATATATATATATATAAAATTTAATTCAAATATCTAGGGATGGGTAGGGGGGGGGGTCACAAAAGATGGATGATTTATAGTAAGACAGACCCCACACCACTATTTTAGAATTTTCAAGAATCACTATGCAAAAAATATGGTCCTGGGTCCCATTAGTAACCATGGGACATTTTGTGGTCATAGCTCTAGCCGTCCTAGAGTCAGGCAATAACAGACCAACGGACCAACTTTTGGTGAATATTAGTCAGATAGTCCTCTTCCAAAGACCTCTCCGCCATTCATCTGTTGTCTTGTAGTCTTGGAGTATTTATGTACCAAAAATCTCTGTTTAAATCTATTTCATGAAACTTTGAATTCATTAGATGAGATGTATCATTATTTTTTTAGACAAAGTAAACCATATATTTTTGTGAATGCATGCATGCAAAAGTTGGTGAAGAAATTTTTGGAAAACATTCTCAAATAAGAATATAATATATCTACCTGAGATAGAGGCATCATATTTTGTGCTCTTTTCACAATATAATACACCAAGTGAGGCAATTTCAACTTGACTCAAACTTACAAAAATAAAAAGAGTTATATAAAGACAATCTACTTGTATAATACATCATGTGTGTGTTTTTTTTGTTTTGTTTTTTTACTGTAATTTTGGTCAAGGGAGGTGTCTTTGAAATGTTAATTACAGAGTATCCCTCTTTTTTGCAAATGCTTAAAAAATTGAGTACATTCTAGTTGAACATAAACAAGAAAATGCAGAGCATCATAATGTTTTTGATATTTATTAAGTACAATGCAATTGCAGAATTATACAAATGCTGCAGTTATTATTTGACGGTCTGAGTTAATGAGAAATGTCTAGTAAACAACAAGTCCAGTTTAATAGTGTTCACTCGAGAACAACCTGATTTGAACAATTTGTTATATCACATCAAGATGGAACTGATTTGTCCTTCTGGGATGGTCAGATTGGGAGAAATGTCTTCTGTGGAATGTCCAGTACAATGTCCAAATCAGGGTTACATCTGTAAAATATATTAAAAAAAAACAAAACATGAAATGGAAAACATAAATTTGGAATTTCTTTAGCTCATTTAGCATGCCACTAAGCTAGTATAATGCATTTGATCCTCACTGGGTACTTCATGACAGTGGCCTTGTACTAGAGTAAGCCGAGCTTAGTAAATAGGATGCCTATGGTAGTGTAATTGTTAGCAAGTTTGTCTTAGTGATGTTCGTTAAGGTATTGTGAGTTCAGTTCTCATTGCATGGCCTTGTGCCAGGCTAAGCCAAGATTAGTGAATAAGGCACCTGCAGTAGAGCAATTGTCAGCAAAGTTCAATAGTCTAGCGGGTAATACTATTACTGAAATATTAGACATATTTGTAGTAATAATTGAAAAAAATCCAATTACTTTGCGAATAAATAAATATAGATATTTTGATATTTATAGGTATTTCCCTAATTTAGTCATACCACATCACTTTATAAGACATGCTACAGCCCCCCACCCTCTAGCTAAATCTGCCTCATTACTCTGGCCCTGTATCAGAATAAGGATCAGTAAATAGGGAATCTACCCAGGCAAATTAGTCTTGTTGATCTGTTTGCCAGTGTAGTGACACGAGTCCTCAGTGGATCCCCCACTACTGGTCCTGTCTCTGCCAAGCTTAGAGAAATATCAATAAATGCAAAGAGTCTGGAGTCAACAATAATCTTTGTGAGATGAATCACTGTAATCCTACAAATGGTCCACTCAAACAATCAGCCAACTGGACTACAGTTTCTTCTCCCTTTGCCCGTCTGTGTGTCCATCTCTAAGTGTCTCTGGACACTCCTGGTCACATTTTGTGGAATATAACCTTGATAATTTGAACGAGTACACCATGAGACACAATCCAAAAGTGTTTGTGTTTTTCCTTTAAAAAAGCACTTTTTAGGCTTATTTTGGATCAACAATTTTCTTTTTTTAGGTGATTTTTTTCAGATAATTAGTTCTTATGCATGTGCAGGCTATGGTGGTTCATAGATGCAAGTTGCTGATATAAATTTTACTTTCAAGTAAAGCTGTTAATCAAACATTAAACAAGAAAGATTGAGCAAACAAAGAGGAGAATGGAAAAGGGAGACCTGTCAGTTGAAGATTCCAAGGGGAAGAATTTGGAGCTCGGGAGGAATTTCAGTCAGGGAGGGGGTGTATAATGGAAACTATAAGGGTGAAAAAATTACGAGATGGCAATTTAAAATGGGAGTGGAATTGAGGAAACCTGGGGTCGGAAGGGAAGGAATTTTACCTTGAACTCTAAGATCGACTGCTTTAAACATAGAACTACATAATTTTCTCTCTTAATCTTGACCGATAAAGATTTTGCTTGTTTCTTTTTTTACACAAGTAGAGAGAGGTGATATTCACTGAATTCCCCTTTCCAATACAGGGCCATTTTCTAACTAAATTTATGTTTGACCTCAAGCGTTAAATGGAAAAAATGGTCTCTTTAGCGTTGCAAAAAGTCAGAGAGTAAAATTGTTTGAACAATGACCGAGTTTTTAGCTTATAAAAAAAGCGCATATTTATATTCTAACTATAACTTTTAATACCATCAATAATCTTTTTGAGGTTACAGAAAATCTGAAAATCTGAGAAATTCAATTAGAAAATGTTGCATAGTTCTGTGAGTTCAAATAATAGTAAATCTTTTATAGTACACTCCAGAAATAGGAAACTGCAATGATTTACTTGAGAACTGATATCTGAAATGGATCTAGATCTGTTGCTGATCTGAGTCCATAATTGATTCTTGGAAAGCCTTACATAGATGTACATATACACACCATTGGTAATGAAAGGAGGTGTTAAACCAAAACGCTATTTCCAAATATATAGGTGAATAAGCGCATGATTGTATTTCATCATCATCATCATCAGTCTTTTAACGTCCATCGTTGGATATAGACCTTCCCCAGGATTCGCCACAATTCCCTATCATGGGCGTTGCGGAGCCAGTATTTCCTGAATCTGTCAAGTTCATCTTTCCATCTTGTGTTCTGTCGGCCTCGGTTTCTTATGTGATCTCTGGGGATCCATGTTGTGAGACATGATGTCCGTCGGTTGTCTTTCATTCCTGCAACATGGCCTGCCCATTGGCATTTGTGTTTTTCAACAGTTTCTGCGATGTCACGGACACCCATTTTCTTCCTTATATACTGTACTGTCTTGTGATCTCTCCATATATACAAAGTTATTATTAGAAGTGCTCTTCAAAATTGGCCTTTCATTAAATTTCCTGTTAGAATCAATGACTACATGAATGATTTTTGATTAGTAGATGCTGTTCAAGGAACATAAAACAACAATTAAATTTAAAAAACAATATTTCATAACAGGCAAAATAGAAAATGATTCAAGTCAGGACTTTCAGCTTGCCATGGTAGAACACTGAGCTTTTCATCTTCCAACCAATTTTTTTATTTATTAGAAGTGTGGTACATTTCTAATCATGGAGGTTCAGTGGCATCCTAACCCCAATGGCATTGCTAACAATTTCTGGTTTCCATTCAAAATATTCAGATAATTCACCTTTTTCATTATCATATTTGACGGTAGGGATGGTTTTCTTTGGATTGTAGGCCTCAGCTTTTTCACCGTACATGCTAGTCCTATCATTGTGACTGAATAACTCAATTTTTCTCTTGTCAGACCGCAGAATAGAAAACTAGAGACATTCAGACTTCCTCAGTAAGTTCCTTACAAACTTCAAATAAGCATTTAAGTGCTTCTTCAATAATGGTGTATTTAGAGGATGGCATGCTATCACATCAAGAGCTCACATAATTATTGACTGCGAGGCATAGACTCCTGTCCCTGGCAAATTATCATAAGTTTACATTGCTCATCTTATCGTCTTAGAATCTTCATTTATTACTCTCAACAGCATCCATTCATCTTGCTCTGAAAATGTGTACTCCCTCTTGTTCTCCAGCAAACCAATACCACAATGTCTAAAGATGATGTTCCAAACAGTTGATATTGGATCATTAAAATGCTTAGATATCATCTTATATCCATCTCTCGCCTCAACTATATTCTTCCTTTAGTTAGGTCTGTGCTCGTAGATATTAATCACGATACTGCAGTAGATGAGTTGCAGAGCAGGAGGCGGTTGCAAGGATACTGCACGGGCTATGACACTTGCACCTTGTCATGCGTTGTTTGAGAAGTTTCTATACTCTAGAACTTTCCATGGATGATATAATGTCTATTGTTCAAAGCATATCTTAATAACATAGCCTAAATCAGAGTTTGTTCAATACAATATATCAAATTCTTAAGCAGAGGCCAGTAATTTTGAACCACACCTGCAAATTGTACCCAATGATGTTACCATATCAAACATCACCAGATTTTCTCTTGAAGCCCGATTCATACTTAGTTTGTCATCATTATTGTGACATAAGAACATCTTCATAGACATTGAAGTGAGTGGGAAATATTGAAACGAAAGTAATTTGTTTGAGGAATCATTCAAACCAATATCCTCACCTTTGTTTTGATTGCAAATTAACTGTGCTGGTCAAGTCTTTGTTACTTGACCAGTGAAAAAGATGACATTGAAGAGATAAAGAGAGAACAAGAACAAAAAAAAAAACAATACTGTAGATTACCAAATGCAACAGACATCTGAGGAAAGCAGTAGAGCCTACCAGCAAAAACACTAAACATCAAAATGATGAGGGTATTTGTATTGGGGCCAAATTAAGCTAGTGGTGTAAAGAGCCAGTAGCATAGTTTATAAAAGGGCCTCAAAATTAAGGAAATACCAATAAATATTAAAATATATTTGTTTTATTCACAAAGTAATTAGATTATTTCAACTAATATTTCAGTAATAGTATTACTTACAACTCTATTGAACTAGTCAGTAAAATACATATGCTGACAATTGCTCTATTGCAGGTGCCCTACTCACTAATCTTAGCTTAGTCTGGCACAAGGCCACACAGTGAGAACTGAGCTCACTCAACATTACTGAACATAACTAAGAAAAGTTTGCTGACAATTAGACCACTGCAAGCATCCTATTTCCTCAGCTGAGCTTACTCGGATACAAGGCCATAGTCCTGAAGCTATTTAATTACAGTTTTCCGCTTGTTACAACAAATATGTCCAACATTTTAGTAATAGTATTACTTAGTTTTTGTTTTCATCTTTGTGCTATGGCTATGACTCAGTTTCAAATACCTTGGTATTTATGCATCATATATATATATATATATATATATATATATATATATATATAGTAGATACCAAACTCATATTAATTACTTCATTAACATGATTACTCCAAGTAAAGGTAATAATTGGCTAACACCCAGTCATTCATTAAAGTACTATTGTAATGGAGTAAGTGCAGAATCACTGAAACAGAATTTGATAATATCTGTGAGGTGTTCTCGGTACATCTGAAGAAAAGGAAGAGACTATGGATTCATCAAATAGAAAGCAGAATACAAATTTTAAATTTTGAATAAAAATCATTGTCCTCCCTTAATTATCAAAAGTAAAAAAACAAAATAAAACTTGCAGTAAATCACTTTATGAATTTTCTGACTAAATTAATGACAATTTTCATCCAAGGTGACTAGTTCGTATGTGTAGCAATGTCCTCTTTAGAAATAAATTTAAGAAAATAGTTTGCATTGCAGTCAAATACTAAGTTGCCTTTAAATCTCCAGACAATTTTGGTAATCGACAACAGCTTAAGGAAAACATTCTTCTTCTTCGTCAGCATCATCATCATCATCATCATCATCATCATCATCATCACCACAATCATAATAATCATCATCATCAGTCTTTCAACGTCCGTCGTTGTAAAAGAAATTTTACTGAAAACCTTGAACATCCATATAAGTATAATCTCTCTTAACAGCCTATCTGGGAATTATCTAATGATAGTTTAATTTGGGATTCTGATATAGATACACATATATAAACTATATATGTATGTGTTACTGGTGTATGGAAACTTTTGATAAAGGGGGCAAAAAGCTTGATTTGCCCTAAATATTCCACAGTTTTGCTTGAATTATATTGATATGCCCAAATTTAACATGCTTAGTCCAAATTTGGAGGAGGGGCCCTGTCCCTGGCTTATATGCCTGTGTGTGTATAAATATGTATACATGAGAGTAAAATGATAATATTGGAAGACTTTTTAAGAAATGATTCCTTATTTTAACATTTTGCACATTCTGAGTTTGTCAAAAAAACCCCCTGGTGTTTATATAGTTGGTCTGTCAGAATGCTTGTAGAATAGGGGGTTAATTGTGTTTGTAGATCATGTGTGTGCCTAACAGATATATCTCACTACTTACCAATTCACAATCCATAAGAATCGCCTAAAACATCAAAGACCCAGACATGTGCATCACCCAAAGCACATCTAAGGCAATAAAAGACCCGATTGAAAAAACACCAAAGGAAAACAAATCTGAGGCATGCATTTATGCAATCCCTTTGTCAGGATCTCCCTAAAGTGTGAATCAGCAAAACTCCAAGACCAATTAACAAAAGAATCTATAAGCATGGATGAGTACTCAAAATAGACGATCACTACAATGCATTCACTCTACATAGAAATGCATTGGGCTATGATTTTCTGACTTATGCCACACCCATATTAAGAAAAAAAAAAAATGAACACAAAAAAAATAACACTGGAGAAATGCATAGAATCAGCTGTCATTTCCTGAAGAGATACAGTCATTCAGAGACGAGGGAGTTTTGACCTCAGTTCACATTCAGTAAAACCCATCATCAAACAAAACAAATTGCCCGTATATATATAAGCCCCAAACCACTAAAGCACATAGTCCTTTACACACTACTTACATACACATATACATACTCACTCAACATACACATTTTCATTGATCGATTCCCATAAATCCCCTGTGCCAACAAACACACATGGCTAGCTGGAACAGATTTTTTACCTTAACTCTTCTAACTATGAATTGGAAAATAAGAGTGTGTGTGTGTGTGTGTTAACGTATTGATACTACTCAACAACTAGACATTGTATGAAGTTGATATGAACCAGATGTATTGGTCTGTGCACCTGACATTGCAGTGTCAAGTTTGAACTCATTTGGGTCAGCAGTTCTTGAAATGTGGTTTGTGCTCAATTTACAATAAAAATCTTCATTGAAATGAACACATATTTTGTGCCCATAAGAACAAGCCATTTTTATGACGCAATGTACGCTTCTAATTATTTTGAAGTGATTTTGGATAAGAATTGAATGAGAGAGAGAGAGAGAATTAGTTTTTTTTCCAGCTGAATTTCTCCATAGAACAAGATTAAATTAAATCATAGTAAGATGATGTGACAGCATTTTAAAATAAGTTCTGTTTCAACTAATGGTATCAACATAAATAAATTAAGAACAGTATCTCATTATTTCAAGTTCGAAACAGCTGAAGATTTTCATGGAACCAGGTGTGACTTTTTTTAACAGGCCTGCCCTAGTAAATCAAATTCTACCTTAACCACATATAAAACCACAAACATCTGACATCTGATAAGTTCAACAGGATAGATGACCCCGCCCAAAAGCCTAGCAGGTGATCTTGCAAGGGTCATGACATACATACCACCACTAAGCTTACCACACATGGTCTATCAACACACGATATCCCCTACCCACCACAAACTTACAGACCAACCATGTAAACAATAGATTTCTTATAGCACCTTATTTTCTTGACAATGCTTGGAATTGACAAAAAGTTGAAATAAAAATCATTTGTCATAAAAATCTTCTGATATTGTCATTTTATTCTCACCTTGTCAAATTAACCACAAATCCATACCAATATATGCATTATATGAATGAATATATATATATATGTGTTGAGAGAGAGAACCACACATGAATATGTAGACTTTTATATATATATACATGCGCTCACACATTTATATATGCATATACAATATACTGACACACAAATACAAAGAGAGAAAACACAAGCACACACACACACAAACATCCATTTATGTAAAAATGCACACTTATAAAACATAAATGTAATCACAATGTACAAAGAAATTTTGAATCCAGATAATCAAACACTCACACACACACACACAGATGTATATATATAGATACACACACACTTACAGTTATGTCTATCTTGTATTTTATTTGATGCATTAATGACGATTATAGTTTTGTTGATGACAAAACTGAAGACAACATGATAATAAATTTATGGATTTCATGCTGGAGAAATTTGTCTAAATATCTGGGAAGAAACTGAGTGCAGAATATTAAGAAATCTTGATAACAACATGGGAGTAAATGAAGTTGGAAGGAAGGAGGAAAGATAAAAAGATGGAGACACAGTAAAATAAGACGGGTCTGGTTATTCACCCAGTAGAAACTTTAATTTGACCAACATCTTTTGGCAAAATGCCGTGCTGAGGGTGATCAATCAAAAAATTGGAAAAAGAGGAGATCAATGAATAAGTTACTTATTTTGTTTTTTGTTTGGCGGTGATCACTAGAATGTTCAAATTTCCAAGAAACAAGACACTGCAGGTCACAAACTAAGAGACCAATTTAGCATAAACTTAGATTGCAGGTTGATCAATACTCCACTATGAATTTATTGGGTGGGGGTGGGGATTTTCGAAAAAATTTAAAAAAAAGGTTTTTTTCTGGACATAGTAAAGAGTGAATGTTTAGATTTTTAGCCCTCTATCTCCATTGGTATAGCCCATATGCATGACATATACATAGATATCTAGCCAGATCCATTGAAAAACTGAAGAAGACTCTGTTGACGTTGACAGTTTAGGCTGATGGTTTGAAAAAAAAAAAAAAGCATTCCAGGATTTATTTAGACAGATGACTCCAGCCGTTTTTAACATTATTTAATTGGTAGATTTTCTGATCATAGTTAATGAGAGGAAACAGAATTCATATTCAGTTTTAATTAGCCAGTTCCTCATCCATCGAACATTTGCACAAAACACAAACACACACACAGATAAAGGTATGCATATTCATACACACATATTCATAATATAGCAATTATTTAAAACTGCTAGTTTTATGGGATATATAAATGATTCCAAGTATACATGTATAAACATACATGTGGATATATATATATATATAGGTACACACTTACATATTAGTAAAATATGGCAATGAGTTAAAACTGTTACCTCTATACAATGGATGAATATGAAAATATTATAATAATATAAAAGCACATTAACATATACATACAAATATATATATATATATATATATATATATATATATATACATATATATATATATATATATATATACATATATATGTTCACAAATATTCATATATGAATATATCCATAGACATATACAAGGTGTGCTCAAAAAGAAAGCAGACTTTTTCAATAACATTTTTTGCTTCACCAACAACTTTATGAGATTTGTCTTCTTCAAAATATTCTCCACCACCGACATTATACAATTTCCAGCTTTTTTTTTCTTCCTGTTCTGAATAGTGCACAGTTCTTGCGTCATATTTTCTTCAATCTGTCCTTTTTAGGATAGATTTCAGCTTTAGAAACAAAGAAATGACAACAGGAGCAAAATCCAGAGAGTAGGGCAAATAGATGATGAGAGTTGTCTCGAGCAAATTTTGTGGCAACATGATTTATCATCAGTTTTTCTCTTAAAATCGTGTGGCAAAAACTTTTATGGATTCCTATCTCTTCAGATACTTCATAGGCAGTCAAGTGACAATTGCTACACATCATAGCATGCAGTTTTTTCAAACTTTGGCGGACGTCCCTTCCCGGTTTGGAACATTGGTACCACTTGCGTTGGAGCACATCACTCAGAAAATTCCCCCCCCACCTTTGGCCTGTTGCAACATTAGAAAAGTTTTCCCCCAAAAATTTGGAAACAGAAAATCAAACAAAAAGGTGACTTTTCAACATTCTTCATTGTTCAACTTAGAGAAAAGAAAAATGCCGAACGCTCGACGTGTTCACTTTGGCACTTAGAGCAAAAGAGTAATCAATGTAGCTTGATACAGTTTTTTTTTTATTATTCAAAAGGTCAAGGTCATTACTACATAACATTCCAGTCACATTGGTGCACTGTTTCAAAGTTTTTTTTTCTTGTGGACAGACCCATACACACACAAACTGAAAAACAGGCATATACACCCATAAACACATATAACATTGGAATTGGAAAAGATTACTGGCTTTACACTCTGAAGTTGTTTTATTCTTAGATTCTGAGATTAAGTATTATATAGGTATACCTTGAATAATACAGTTTTTGATTATTGTTTTTAATGTTGTACAGTCAAGGTATTACAATTAATATAACTGAGCATAAGCTGAAAAAACACATTGAATTATAAGTAGGTTTTGGACAGTAAATAAAAAGACCTTGGACAGTGTGGTTTTGAACTGTACATAAAAAGACCTTGGACAGTGTGGTTTTGGACAGTAAATAAAAAGACCTTGGACAGTGTGGTTTTGAACTGTACATAATAAGACCTTGGACAGTGTGGTTTTGGACAGTAAATAAAAAGACCTTGGACAGTGTGGTTTTGGACAGTAAATAAAAAGACCTTGGACAGTGTGGTTTTGGACAGTAAATAAAAAGACCTTGGACAGTGTGGTTTTGGACAGTAAATAAAAAGACCTTGGACAGTGTGGTTTTGGACAGTAAATAAAAAGACCTTGGACAGTGTGGTTTTGGACAGTAAATAAAAAGACCTTGGACAGTGTGGTTTTGGACAGTAAATAAAAAGACCTTGGACAGTGTGGTTTTGGACAGTAAATAAAAAGACCTTGGACAGTGTGGTTTTGGACAGTAAATAAAAAGACCTTGGACAGTGTGGTTTTGGACAGTAAATAAAAAGACCTTGGACAGTGTGGTTTTGGACAGTAAATAAAAAGACCTTGGACAGTGTAGTTTTGGACAGTAAATAAAAAGACCTTGGACAGTGTGGTTTTGGACAGTAAATAAAAAGACCTTGGACAGTGTAGTTTTGGACAGTAAATAAAAAGACCTTGGACAGTGTGGTTTTGGACAGTAAATAAAAAGACCTTGGACAGTGTAGTTTTGGACAGTAAATAAAAAGACCTTGGACAGTGTGGTTTTGGACAGTAAATAAAAAGACCTTGGACAGTGTGGTTTTGAACTGTACATAATAAGACCTTGAGTAGTATGGTTCTGAATAGTACGGAAAACTCTGAAATCATTTTATTCTCAGATTCTGAGATTAAGTTTTTTACAGATAGACCTGGAATAGTGCATGTTTCCATGTAGTACAGTTAAGGCATTTTAATTAATGTGACTAGGAATTAGCTAGCTGAAAAAAAACAAAACAAACAAATCAAATCATAACAAAACCTTGGATAGTACAGTTAAGAACAGTATGAGAAACTTTGGAAGAAATCAACTGCACTAATCATGGTATACCTGAATTAATTTTTGAGTTGTATCCCTATTTTAATTTTCTGTTGTTTTTTTAATTCACATTTTAGCTGATCTATCAAAGTAAACAGCAGAAAACTCAACCTGCATCCTCCATCTCTTTAAAGTTGATCTTACATGGACAACGCTTAGACCATTTTGGTCATGGGAGCTTTTATGTTCAGACAGAGTTCTCATCTTGTTGACATGATATTTACTACTTCTTCCCACTATCTTATTTAGATTTCGAGATAAAGTATCAAACTTTTAGCACTCTGCATTCTTCGGCAAGAATGACCAGATTTTATGCACAGTAGTATTGGCTCGGCAACACCCACGATGAAGAGATTTGGTAAATCAGAATGATGGACATTAAAAGACTACTGCTGCTGCTGCGGCTGATGATGATGAACTTTGAAGCCTGTAACTTGTATGACTGAAATTAACATAGAATAGAAATGACCACAAAGCCATAAAATTCAAACACACTTTTGTTCAGTGATTAGAGTTGCCTGCAGTGACAGAACAAACTTTTTTCTCAGCAAACAAGGTTGCCTGCAAAGTGTTATAGATTAGTTAAGTTCCAACTATTTTTTATCTATTTCCAATCAATATTACAGTATTTATGTAATGTATACTTGATTAGTGACTGTATATGTATGTGTGAGTACATATATATATATATATATATATATATATATATATAGATATATATATATGTATATATGCACACACACCAGAGTATATCAATGAGTCCGCAGCCAGACACTTACCAGCTGAATTTTTATCTAAAGTTTTCGTTAAGTGATCTATATCATTAATGTTTATCACTGAATTAAGTGTATTGACAAGGAAGGAAATTGTACTTAGAAATGAAATATTTTTTGCGTAAGATAAATGCCTTTTCCATTATTGGGCTGTGGACTTTTTGATGTGCCTGCCTTCTTCACAAATATATATATATATATATATATGTGTATATATATATATATATATACATATATGTGTGTGTGTGTGTGTGTGATTAATAATTGTGTCATCTACAGACAGCTGTTTTGTTGTATAACAACTCTTCAGTGTGGCTATAGACTTGAATATCTCTTCCAATGCCAGTAGGTAGGGTCGAAATCTTCACTTCAGACTTAGAGGCAGATGCTCTACCCCTGCCCTATTTATTTTCCAGCTGAATACCTGTTCAACTGATTGGTTATTTGGCATATATATATATATATATATATATATATATATATATATATATATTTATAAATTGAATGGAAAATAAGGATCCAGTTTTGCATCATAGATACATTATGAATGGACCTCCTCCCTGCTAAAATGTTTAAAAATGCTTTTTTTTTTTAATCCAATTTAAATTTAGGAAAAAAGTCTCCTTTACTTCTGACCCATCAAAGGGGGTCCCATAATTTTAAACCCCTCAAATAATTATATATAAACTTATAAAATAAGAAATAAGAAGATATGTATATGGGTGGAAAATGGGTTGTCATTATAGTAACATTGTAAATAGAACGCCCTCTGAATCTCTTTAAAAATGTTTTTCTCAAAACTTTATTATCACCCCCCTCCAACCCCCACCCCGCCGGTCCATTGAATAGGCATGCCAAATTTGGTTTGGCTGCACCAATGTCTAGGTACTTCTTATAAAGTGACAGACGAACATACTAACTGATACTGCTATCATATATATATGAATATATATGATAAGATATGTAAAACTTTTAGTATAAATAGAGACATATTGGGAAGTACAGCCAGTATCCTTAAACGCAAAGAAATCAATGAATGCATAATACCAGCTATAATATATGAATGCAAAATATGGAAACTAATGAAACCAACTTGAAAACAAATTCAGAATGATACAGAGAGCAATGGAAAGACCAATGCTAGAAATTACCCAAATAGCAAAAAAGCATCAACATGGATCCAAAAACAGACAAAAATAAAAGATAGTAAGTGAACAAAAATGTTGATGGGCTGGATACTTGGTAAGAATGAAGGATAACAGATGGAGTGGACGGTTAACCAATTGTTACCCATGGGACAGCAAATGCAGTAGAAAAAGACCAGACACAAAATGGAGGTTAGTGGAATTACGTTCATCATTGGAGGAGCTGGGAAAAACATTTGTTCAGTAGCAGACTTAAAATGGCTGATGTTGATAATAAATATATGTATATATAAAAGGAAACTCAAAACACAAAATGGTTTCCTCAAAGAGGGAAAAAATTGATAAAAAATGAGGCTCTTTATATATATATATATATATATATATATATATATATGTGTGTGTGGGGGGTGAAATGACTGGCAAGAGATGGAAAATGTTGGGTAACTTGACAGATGAACAGATTGATCAATTCATCCGTCAAGTTACCTAGCTTTTTCTATCTTTTAATGAATTTGTGTCCATAAACATTCACAAAATCATATTACGCAAATATATAAGACATTGGCAACTCAAATATGATATGGCTAGATGAATCTCAAGCTCTGATCCAGATATAGATGACCAGATATAGATCAGTAACCAGGTGAGTCTGGGTTAAAGATTACTGTGAGTGACCCTGTACCTCAAATGTTCTCTCTCTTTCTCTCTTTGAAATGGTGGAGCCAGAGGTTAGGGTTAGTAAATTTCATTCAGCAGACATGTTGGCGGAAGAATCTTTTGATGTGTCTGGAATTCCCAAAATGGTTTTGCTTTATAGAAGCTCACAGCTGGAAAGCATGATATGACGAAAGGAAATGGAAGGAACATGTGGGCATTTGTCAGAACAAATTCAGAACTTAACACTCATAATTATATAGGATTAAAAACTTGGCTGGAAAAAACTTGGCCTCATGAAATAACTTCAGTCTACTGTATGGAATATAGATGCTATTATACATATATATATATATATATATATATATATATATATATATATATATATATATATATATATGTAATCATAGCCGTATTAACCATGAGGCAAAGGCCACAGGCCCCTTAGACTCAAAGAGGCTCCAACACAGATTCAGGGTGGCCTGAGTAGGCCTAATTCTTAACTTATTCACCATATCTTACAGTAACTAGTAAATATAGTAATAATCAATTTAGTTCAGTTTTACTCTTATCATATATATATACATATATATATATCTTCAAGGTGGGCGGGGACCCAAATTGACCTGTACTTCCGGCCTCTGTCAAGCTTAATTCAGTACTGTATATAGTGAGATTTTCAATAGCTTTAGATAGGACTTGAAGTTAAAAATGAGGGTAAGAAGATTGTGATGCAAATCTTTTGAGTAATGGGGGCTGGTCTTCTTGTCTAGAAAATCAGCATTAAAACACGCCTTTTTATTTACTTTTGCTAGAAATTCTCAAAAGAAGAAGAAATCAAAGAATCACTCGAGGATGGCAAGCCTTTCAGAACAAGAAAATCCCATTAATCTTAAAAAAAAAAAAGGGTCTACAACCAATGCATCCTCCCCATAGTCACCTATGGAGCTGAAATATGGGCGCTAAGCAAAAGATTGACCCTCAAAATGAGAACCATGCAATGTGCACATGACAGAATCATACTCAACCTCACATGGAAAGATCACAAGGCAGTACTGCATATTATGGAAAAAAAAAACAGTCCAAGACATCATAGAATCCAATCCATTAAGAAACTCAAATGGCAATGGGCTGGTCATGTTGCAAGGATGGCAGACAATGGCTGGACATGACGACTCACAACATTGATCTCCAGTGATCAAATGCAGAGCAGAGCCAGGCAGATCATGAGATTGTGAGACGAATTGGACAGGTTCATGAAGTATTATCTTTGCGACTATCATGATAGTGAGGTGTGATGAATCCTGGGGAAGGTCTATGTCCACTGATGGAAAGTAAAAGACTAATAATGAAGTGTAGTATAGAAATGTAGGTGCATCTGCATTTGAATACACAGCGGGTGTGTGAGATGCATACGTGTACGTGAAACTGTGTACACAAATATTTCCCTCTGAACAATCTACAAGGAAAGATAATCTGCAGGTGGTTTTTCTTTGGAGAATTGGCTTCTGAATGACTGACAATAAAAAAAGATAAACTTGCAATTTTTGGATTTCACAATAAAATCCATGACTGTAAGTACAATATGGGAAGATCCGTATGGGTGGATTTACACCTTGGTGTCTTAGGGCACATCAGATTCAGTGGCTCCCTCATACATAGAAATCATAATATACAGCAAATCATAGAATTCATACAACAAAGTCCATCTATTGCATATAACTGACAAGTTATATATATATATATATATATATATATATATGCATATACATATATATACATATATACATATATACATATATATACATATATACATATATATATATATATATACATATGTGTAGAAAGGTTAGATGAGTTTTATATTAGATGTAAATACATGCCAGCAAAATTCCAAGTAAATTTTTAGGTAAGACAAATTTATTTTCATAAACCATAGTTCAATTAGTTTAGATTCAAATTACAACAGGTATTTTTTACCAATTATTTATAAAACAATTGAAGGCATTTTAATGAAATGAACTCCAAGCAGTAATTATCAATTGATTTCTCATTAAAGAAACTAGCTTTTTAATTATGATATTTTTTGTATTGAAGGGGCCCCTGGCATTTTGTGCTTTTGCCCCTAATCCAGCCCTGCAGGCACCTCACTGAAAAGATAGACTAACAGTTCCTATTCTATATTACTTTGCTGCTAAAAAAACAAAATAATTTCATATAAGTATCGTCTAACATTCTCTATCAACATGATAACCCTACACCTTCCAAACCAAGGCTGAAAGAAGAAAGAAAAAAAAAAAGATTTATATTTTTTCATAAAGACAGTGTTTGTTACAATCTAATCCCCGGGAATTCAAAACCACATCCTTATTTTGTTTCATCACAGGATTATCTTCAACCAAAGAGTACTGGAATGCAGCACACTACAGTAACTAAAATACTTCAAAGCCATAGACTGGTACAATGAACAAAAAATTATTTTATATGACTAATATGGTAGACTGCACTACACGCTATAAAGTCTGATCCGTTTCAAACATGTACCCCTGGAATGGACACTGCCCTAATCATATGAATTAACACACAGACAGAGGGTGTTTATCATATAGAAAATCGGATGACAGTCATTTGCAGCCAGTGGGGTCAGCAGGCAAACTGTGGAGCAAATATACTTTTTCTCTTTCCCTTTACTCCAATTTATTCAGAAGAAACATTCAGTAATCAATGAATCTACCAACCAGGGCCAGCCCTAAGGTTCCTGGGGCCTTGGACAAGCTGAACTTCAGTGCTACTTGGAGCCTGACTGAGTGTGTCATTGATCATGAGAAAGTCCTTGGCCAGTTATTTCTCTTTGTTTTATAACACAACAGAAAGTATTAAACTGTCAGATATTCCTGAAAAATCTGACTTCACAACGGGAAATTTTCTCATTTTGACTGTTTTTAATTTGTTTCTTACAGCCAGTGTTGCTGGTACTAACGGCTGGTGCTGCTAAACAAAAAGAAATACCTAATCAAGGAGTGGGACTAGGGTGAGAAATGGGACACACGTGAAGTGTCCTGTCGCTGATATCTGACCGATTAGCTTCATTCTCTACTGAACTGACCAACTGTCTGTTCTCTTCGATGGCATGCAATCATTGAATAATTCAGTTGGTAACCTTGCCAGACAGTCTGGGTCCACTTGTAGAGGTCATTATATACATGTTACTTATTCCTTCGGTTTAGCACAGCTGTGTCTACGTTTAACACCAGACGTTTGGGGTGTCCCGCAAATAAGAGGTTATTCACATACAATATCCAACAAAAGCTAGTATTATCTCATTTACTTTATAAAAAAGGCTGGTCATGGTGTGTCAGGCTCTGAATTGCATTAAACTGAATTGTCACTTGGTCTGGGAGAAAAGGAAAAAATCTTTTCTTTGCATTGAAAGGAGTCAGAATCCTCATGACAGATTTATTGGACTGATGAATGAGAGGTTCAGATTTTAACAGATACACACCGTTGTTAGATTTTCACTGGTGTGTTTTAGGTACAAGCAGGCCAACATAGACGAACCCCACTCCAACATCTATTGTGACTGGAGATGATTACAGCAACTTATGTAACGTATTTATTTATTAGAATGAAATAAGCCTATGTGTATCCGTGTGATAAATTTTCATTCATGCATAAATCTTGTCGATTCAGCTTAATTAGGAAGACAGCCTCTTGGGAATCAGATGGTTGCGAGTTCAAATCACAGTGGATTTTACATATTGGTTTACAGACTTCATTTTGGTGAGTGCTGTTCTTGCTACCATAGAAAAAATGCAATCAACTCCAGACTTTATTTGTGCGCTCCATGAGATCCTCAAAAGAGGTGGAAATCAAGCGAAGAATCACTTTGGGATGGCAAGCCTTTGGCAGAGCAAGCTCAACTTTCAAAAACCAGATGATCCCAATAATCCTAAAAAAAAGAACATACGACCAATGCATCCTCCCGATGGTCACTTATGGAGCTAAAACATGGAACCTAACCAAGAGACAGACCTACAAACTGAGAAGCATGCAACACGCGCATGAGAGAATCATGCTCAACCTTACATGGAGAGATCATAAGACAGCACAGTATATTAGGAAGAAAATGGGTGTCAGTGACATCATAGAAACTATTAAAAAAAACTCAAATGCCAATGGGCAGGCCATGTTGCAAGAATGAAAAACAACCGATGGACATCACGTCTCACAACATGGATCCCCAGAGATCACATAAGAAACCGAGTCCGACAGAACACAAGATGGAGAGATGACCTACACAAATTCAGGAAATACTGGCTCCGTGATGCCCATGATAGAGAATTGTGGCAAATCCTGGGGAAGGTCTATGTCCAACGATGGACGTTAAAAGACTGATGATGATGATGAAAGTTTAATACATTATATATCGAAAGATAAAAAATTTAAGATTATGAGCTACTGTTCCCAAGAAATTGAAAATTTGAACTAAAATTACACAATCTTAGTATAATTCACCAAATGTCTGTTTGTCTGTCCATACATGACAGCTTATCGTAAAAAATACTCAATATAACCTCACAAAATTTTATGTGGGGCCCTAGGCAGGTTTTTATCAAGTTTGATTTTGAAAATCACTGCCCCAAATGTTTTCAGGGGCTGTTGATGGATTCACAATAGAAATGGACACGATTTTGGGGCATAAGTCACAAAAATTCGACTGACTGATGGCTTTTCCAGCTAGAGTCAAAGAGAGGAGAGGTGCTTAGATCACTTTTTGAGAGGGTGAGAGACTAACAGGGAGACAATGAGTTAGCTTTTACGTTAGTCTCTCTCTCTCTCTCTCTCTCTCTCTCTCAAAGCATACGAAAATTTTTCTTACTGTACCCTTCTCTAAGAACTGTGGCTCTTACTCTTCCCCTCTCTATAAAAGTGTGAGAGCTATTTTATTTAATTTTCTTTTGCTTTCAATAGCAATTTCTGCGTTAAATAAGACTCTTTTTTCAAGAAATGATGAATTTACATTGAAAACATACAAAAATATTTGAAACAGGAACATTTGATAAGAATAATTCTTTAAAGAACAGTTAAAAAAAAATGAATCAAATGAATACATTAGAACAAAATAACTTACGTTCATCTCAATATTAACTTTCAATTCTAAAAACAACCAATAAAATTGCTTAATGGTCACATTTTGTAAATGTTATGTGTGGACTTTTTGTGTAAAATTTCTTCAGATCTTACAATGTATGTAAATCATTTTTCGTATATCTTGTCTCCAAAAAGTTTGGTTTATTTACTTTTTGTTTCTAGTTTTAGAAATAACCGACCTTTTCAATTGAAAGGTTTCACACCCTCGCTCAATCAATATAAAAATGGAGCACAAATAATGAAAATCAACAATTTGATTTATTCAAAACAATAACAATCTGACTGAACTAGACTAACAGCGGAGTAAATTGATGTCCAGAAAAAAGAATTCATAAAATTGATAGATTGATGGAAATCCGATAGCATTTAATTTAGAAAAAGAAAAAAAATTGAGAAAAAAGAGAGAATTACTGGAAGGAAACCAAAATTAAATACATCAATCTAAATTATATTGTTATTATTATTATTATTATCATTAATTTTTTTCTGCTAATTACTTCCATCATAAATGTTACTTATTATCTCAAGGCTTGGTTTTCTTTAAGCAGTGAGTAAATAAATTAACATTGCAGAGTGGAATGAAGAATACATTCCAGGTGAGAATTGACCCTCTGTGCTGGAGAGTGACTGTTCTCACCACTGAACTATTGGAACTCAGTGGTAAGCCCCAGTCCAAACCAATCCCTTCAACAAAAACCCTACACCGATTTTTTCTGGGTCATGTTTGTTATTAAATGGTAGTTCAGTGCTATCCAGTTAACTTTATTCTTTATTTACATCAATAGATGGAGCATTGTAAAAAATCATGATTGATTTCTTTTCACTAAAATTTAGTTTCATCTCAATAGATAAAGATAAGGTGTGAGTTTAGATTAGAGGGTCATGAGTTCGCTTCCCACGTGGTACTTATTCTTTATTCTGATCTATGCTGTTAAATTATTTACCCTCTGCTGAAGGGTGCCTAGCCTGAGTTTAGTTGCATTTCAAATTAAAATGAAACTGATTAATTTGAAAAATTAATGATAATGTAATATATGATTTAAATTGGTGTATTTACTTACTTTTCAGTAATTCTCTTGAAAAAAACAAAACAATAAATGCTACCTAATTTTCATCTATTGAGTTTTCAACTTTATAAATCCAATTTTCGGACATCAATTTACACTGCCCGTTCAGTCACGTATTAAGTCAAGTTAATTTAAAATCAAACAAAAACCAAAATTAGAATTCAATACATCAGGTATCGCAGTATTGAAATTTGAGATTATGTCCAATACTTCTTGAGAAATTAACTTTTTGTTCAGAATCATATTTTCCTCAACATTATTTTAAAATATTGGTTCATATCTCTATATTTTCTCCAATGGATGGTTTCTTTGCCCGATTGAATCATTAGCAAGTGTAAGTAAAGTATAGCAGACAACGGAGACAAATTTCCCTCATGACCAATTAACCAGTGATGATTTCAGCAGTGACAAATTGTCCCAGCACTAATATCTTGTACTCTGGGAACTGTCCCAGTGCATATTAGAAATTAGATTAAAAACTTCAGATTAGAAGAAGGACTGAGACTTTCCAGACAACAGCAGTGTTGGAATTGGCAAGAATACTGAGAAAGGTTCTGGAGATTTGAGGAGTCTTGCATTCACTAGATATCGGCTATCAGGACTGAATGTGCATTTACATGAAATATTATGAAAAATCATAATTCGTCTGATATTCCATGTCATGCCAAGCACCTAATCCAATATTTTTATTAAACTCCTTGGCTTCACAAGAAAAAATTATAAAGTTGAATTTTAAAATTACTAACCATAATCATTTCAATGATCTATTCTTATTTGGTAAAATAATGTTAGTCACAATAGCTGGGTTGAAGTAATTGCAACAATAATTTAATTTTGCTGTACTTTCTTATTCAAGTATTTTCTTCCTGAGTATTCATGATTTTGTACAACCTTTGGCTGTTTTTTTTAATATTATGTTTTCATTGGGGATAAAATCTATTATTTGCATACTAATTAGAATCACATTGATTGTCATTGGTTTTGTAAAAGAGCTTTCTTTCGGGACAATCAATCTGGTATACAAATATTTAATTCTATTTCAGACATTTGTTAAATTGCAAAGTTGTTGCTAGCATCATCAATACCATTTTCATTGTAACCAACACCAAGCCAGTCCAACTCATTCAAGAACAAACATCTTTTCTTCCACATCAATCTCTTCATAAAAATATAACTGCTTTTGCTCGTACTGATATCATTATCAAAATAAGAACATTGGCAATGCTATAAATCTTTTCCGTCATGATGATATTTTCTAGGCAAATCAAGTTATCCAATAACCAAGAAAGCTTATACAAAAATCTAAATGTTTTTATGAAATTATTACTATGAGTTGAAAAGCTATCCCACGGGAGGCATTTTCAGCCTGTTCCAGCAGAAGGCCTAAACGGGGTCTCTGGTCCTAATAGGAGATCAAAACTGTTTTTCCAGGTGAGCCTCAATCCAATATAACACTGGGCCTAATGTGTCTTTTTGGCTACTTAGAGTTCATATATATAAAACAAAATCAGACTTCCAGTATTATTTAGCTTGATAGATACATGGAAACCAGGTCATTATAATTTGGGGGAGAGTGTAAATGCAAACCCAACTTTATTACAAATAAGGTTCCAGGGTCACATTAAACACTACAGAAAATTTGGTAGTTTTTGAGTTTTGGATATTTGGTAAATTAAAGTAATAGTAAACTTCTTAGGTAAGCATGAACAGAGCTGGACATAAAATAATGGACTAATTTAGCAAAAACTTACATTGTAACCACTGCAAGTATAAGACAAGTGCAGAATCGAACATAGAATTTCAGAAAATTGACTGACTCAATATATAGGCTGAGTCCATTAAGCCGTAATATGGTCATGAAAAAAATCCACTTCTTATGAATAAACTGTTCTAAACACTTAGTCAACTATGACCGAAACATGAATTTCATCTTCAACATATTTTTTGTGGTAAAAGTGGAACTCTTATCTATGATGACAAATTGACCAGAAAAAATGATTCAAAATGGACTTCATGTAGTACGCATTGTTTACCTATCATAAAGCATTCCATGTAAAACGATGGTAATGAATTAACTAAAAATAATGGGCATTATCAATTGCTTATATGCATTGTGTCAACTGACACTGTATTCATACAGGCAAAAGTATTAGCCATTTTTGACTGGCCTGAGTAGAAGTGGAACTGCTGATTCGGGGCCGTTTTTTTTCAGTAAAAAAAATCCCACGTTTTATTTTCAAGAATATATGGTACTTGCTTCCAGGAGAACCAGACTCTTATAATGAAGTACTTTCAATAAAATAACATGAAATAGATCAGCTAGTTTTCTCTATTTTTGCTTTATTGTGTAGTAAAACGATACACTTTTAACAGAAGAGGTTGTACAACATCTATCTTTTATCGATTTAATAATAATGTGGAATTACCTTTTCTTTGTTTTTCTTTCTTAGATATTTTTATTAGTCTCATTATTATCTGAGTTTTATTTGCTCTCATTAATTACATCCCATTAACCATGGAAAATGGTGAAATGTAAAAATTATCTATTGCTAGATAAAAGCTTTTATCCATTGCAAGTGGGGGCCTCAAATATTGTTAAGATGGCCTTGTGTAAGACGGATTTTAATCTTCCATACAAATGTCCAAGAATCATGAGAATTTCTAGAAATATTATGATAGCAAATCCTAGAGTCTATTATTGCATACAAATATAGAATGGGTTTGCCATCGCAGTCCATAATCGAACAACTGTGATGTCAAAATTTGAAATCACATAAAAAGTTACATTGAGGAATAAATATGGTCAGAATAAAATCTATTTATGACATTACTGGTATTTTTACTGAAAAACAACTAGAGAAATGTCTAGATTCTGCACAATCCAGATGTTATTACTAAACTGATAAAAATAAGGCCCTATAAGGGTCAAAAAAGCTTTTTTTCCCAAAAATCAAAAACAGCAATTTTAGAGAGGGTCGAGTTCTGATGCTAAATTTCCAATCAGTAGACTGAACGGTATGGCCAGGAGTGCAGGAACAAACACAAAAACACACGCACATATAAAAAAAGGCTTTAGTAGTAACAGTTGTTCAGTGGGGATGCTGCTAGGTGATTGTGTGTATGGAACATACAAAACCATCAATTAATTTTACTTCTTACGAGTAAGATATTGTTATGCAGCATAATAGATATTGAATGCATGTTCGTTTCAAACCAATGGCTCTCAATTCAAGTAAAAGAATTGATTTAGCAATAACTGGATATAGACCAATCAAATCTTAGATGCTCACATTTTGCCTATTCAATAGCACTATGTGAAAGATATCAACAAAATAAAAGGAAGCTCTGTTTCTGTTAGATTATTCAGGAAGTAATGTTGCTTTTTTGGAAACAATAAAATTCCTTTCAATATAAGAAAATTACAAAATTTATTACTTATTCCTATAATTAGATGAAGTATTGTAACCCATTATTCAATTAATTTTGTCTACTTATTAAAATTGAAGGTAAGAAGTAGTCAGAAATTAATTTAAAAAAACAAACTGCATTTATTTGTCATGAACATAATCATCAGCAGCAAAAGCCTTTTGCAAAACTAATTCATTTATTCCTTGTTAAAGGAATCCGCAATTCTGGATGGAGAGAATTCTGATACTTCTGAATTCTTCCCTTCCCATCTCTTAAAGGTTTTGATATTAAGAAAGTATTCTAGCATAGGTAAAATGATGAAACAGACAGAAAATTTTACAAGCATTGATTTTTTTTTCAGAATAAGTAGGGTGAGATGAATATGAAGTAAGTTAAGCATGTGCCCTTCCGTTGGCTTTTTGTAATCTCTTGCCAGTGATTGACTAAGCCGTTTGAACAGAAGGTTTGATTTTTGGTGCTAAAATAACTGTTGGGCAAACAAAGAAAATAGAAATAAACAGCAGTCAGTGATAGATTCTCCACTGAGGAAGTTAGGTGGGTGCAGTGGGGCAGTGAGAAAGAGATACTATGTTGATGGAGGAAAGAGGCCTAATAGTTAACATTTGAGTTTAGTAGTTACTCAAGTTGGATTTATATTTGTTTGTTCCATTTGAGAAAAATAGTGTTCTCCCGACATGCTGGGATTGATGTATTTATTAGAAATAAATTCATATAACTCAGGTGAGGTAAGATGGACTGTTATTTCATTTCATTTCCAAATGGTGTAGATATGTGTGAAATACATTTCTCTTCCCAGATTTCTACTTGGCCATCAATATATATATTTCCTGTATTTTATATCTCTTTCCTCTCTCCTAAATGTCCAGTGGTGCATTTTTGGCCTTGGACCCACTTTGTTGCATACTTTGCTGTGTCATCTTGCTTCCGGGGATTGATTGGGGATTGCCACTACCACCAATACCTTTGCACAATGCAATACCAGCTGTCTGATTAAAAGGGATTCTTAAGGTGCTTTGCTAGTTTCATTAGGAAGATGCAGTAAAACCAGGGCTGGCTCAAGGTACTGATAACATGGGCAGTCACCCAGGGCACCAAGTGCTAAGGGGGCACCTGTCTATGTCTGAAACTGTAGGACTGCCCAAATACAAATGGAAAAATAAGAAAATGAGTAAATCAAAAAGAATAAAAACAGTCAAAATTAGGAAATCCGTTGATGTGAAGTCAGATTTTTCAGGAATATCTGACAAATATTTTCTGCTGAGATGAAACTATGATATCTATTTTTCTAAGTGTAAAACATATGAATAAATAAATAATACTTTACTACAAAGGTGCCAGAGTTCAGCTTGCCCAGGGCATTAAGGATTTTAGGGCTGGCCCCGAGTAAAATAATCCCAATCTAACAATTTCATCTCCTGGATTTATTTTACAGAGTAAAGGCTTGCATATTCTTAATGAATTATGCACGATGTGTCTACCAGCTAGGTGCAGTTTTTGCGTAACTATTCCTTCTTCGCATTCTAAGAATAAAGAAATCAGTTTCATAGTGGACTTTAGATTTTGTGATATTTGAATAGGTTATTATAAATTCTTGAAAAATGCAACATCACCTTCTGAACAGCATATCAGAATGATTAACCTATGATCATACATGGATCAGAGTGCTGATCTCACCGGCCATGGGTTGCACAGTAATTAGCAATAACATAGAGCTGCTGATATTGGGGTCAAAGTGTTTTGGGGAGATGCAAGAATTCAGAAAAGCATACAGTAAATACATACAAGCAAAGCATTAATAGATCCATGAATAGCAACCCAACACTTGATAGTAATGTGAGCTCTGAGAGTTTTTAGGATTTGAAGTTTGTTCCAGATTGGTGTATTTAACTTGAACTATGAGAGAAGAGTAATAGTTTTTTTTTTCACATTGCATAATAAAAGTACTTGTCCATTGCAAAATGAAAGTCCTGACTGACAGAAAGGACTGAGTTGCCAGCATCAGTCACTATAAAAACAGAAATTTCATCGAGTTGGCCATAGGACTGCAATGATAGAAACTCCTGTCATCTGCAGTTAATGGGTTATTGGATCTATAAATAACAATAGTATAATGATAGTAGTGTTGGTGAGTTTTGAGCAACTTTGGAATTCTGAGTTTGTTTCTGATTGGTGCATTTTAATCTGCTCTTTTAAACCACATTCCCAGCATTGGTTTCCGCAAGATGCATTCCATGATATAACCAAGCCAAAACAAAAAAACCAAAAACTGAGACCACACAGGTCAGTCCATATGACAGCAAACTGTTCATCTTTGCCATTACTTATTCTGTTATTTTTGCGGCATCGTCATTTAATTCAGGTTGGCGGTTACTCGGGGAGTAGTAAGTGGGTGATGTCAGATGTTGGTGAGGACAAGAATGACTCGGAGCAGACTCAGAAATTTGTCATGCATGGCTTGCTATTGTGTCTCTGTGTTCAAGCATGGGTAGATAAATCCGACATCTGACAGAGCGATGTTGGAAAAGTATGCAATCAAATATGAGCAAACATAATTATATTGCAGTCCTTCTTCATTTTTCTCTCATATGTTGTACAAATCGACCTTTTCTTCATCACTTCACCACATCTTTACTCACAGTCTCTAAACAGATAATAAATCTTTCATCTGTCCCGGACAAATAAATTGCAAAAGAGAACAGAAGTGAAAAAATATAAGACAGGTCTGGTAAGTCACTCAATAGAAAACCATCATACAATCAAAGTCTTTTGGCAGCATGCCATGTTAGGGTTGATCAGTTAAAAAAATTGGAAAAAGGAGTGATTAATGTGGGTTGCTCCTCTCACCTATTGTTGGACGGTGATCATTATAAATGTCTGAATTTTTCAAAAAATAATCGTGAATACTGACAGACACCAACTAAAGGAACTAAATTAGCTTAAACTTACATTGGTAATTGGACCTCCTCTAAAAAGCTATATGTGGCAGGAATTTTAAGAAACAAACAAACCCCAAAACATTTTTCTTGACCTAATAAGGAGTAAATGTTTAAATGTCCAGCCATCTGGCACTGTTAGTGAAGCCCGTATATGTCATAGTTAGCAAGCCAGACCCTCTTGAAAACTGAAAAAACCCATGTTGATGTTGACAGGTTTGGTTGATGGTTTCTAATAAAATGAATAAACTAAAAAGCACTCAAGGAATGTTTTTCTCACAACATGAAAGTTTGCAATACATTTCAACAGAAGAAAAGAAAGCAACCACAAACTTTTCCAAGTGAAACAGAATTTTAGTTCGATTGAAGGTTCCCCCCCCCCCGCCCAATTCATTGCATGTTTTCTACATCTCCTGCGGGGACTTATTTTTATAAAATAAAATACATTCATAAAATAATGAAAACTGAAAATTTTAAACTAATCTGATAATTAGTTGATATTTGGCTTGATTTTAAAATCATTTTTTTTTCGACTTAAGCTTCCCTAATGTAAATTATTATGTCATATTGCTTACACAGTGTGAACAATGCTGCAAAGAAACTAATCACCAGTTTTAAACACTGGAAACAAATAACTTTTGAACTGGAATTTTTCTCAAATCATTCTTCTTATAAAATGATCCAAGGTTCATTATGATAAAATTAACTTTTACAGAAATTTGGGGCATTTTTTGTCGTATCACTTTTTTGTCAAAAGTGTGTCATCATTTCAAGTATATTAATTTCTAATAAAATCAAATCAGTGAGTAAACCTTTCACATCAATATGCTTTTATTCTTTTTTCTTTTAAATTGCAGTTTGCTAAACTGAAAAGATCCGTAATTGCTAGAATAATAAAACATTGAGTAAAAACCAGGGAGACACATTGAACAAAAAATATTCATTATAGTAGTCTTATAAGTTCAGGCCTTTTACATTTGATGTGATTTTGTGACATGAAAATTTTCCAAATTTTCTTTTGATAAAGCTTGGAATATAGATTCCAAAAATCTTTGAGCAGCATAAATATGAATTACAAAATAGACATCATTAATAAGATTATACAATTAGTTACAAGTCAAAATATCCAAAGGAAAAAAAAATCCAATTTTTTGAAATGTCCAATGGACATAACTTCCAAATGCAAAAAAGGCCTGTTGAGATATTCAAGTCAGTTGATAAACTAATCTTTAATGACAGAGGTGAAAAATCGCGACGCTCATGATAGAGAATGTCCAACAACAGACGTTAAAAGACTGATAATGATGATGATTTACTATGAATGGAAAATGCGAAATGATTGGTTGCAGTTTGAGGGGGGATTTCAAAAGGCCAGTGATTCTGATAGGAAATTTCTCACATTGTGCACAAATAAATATTGTATTTCATATATGTTTACAACAAATATAAAAAATATCCAAACAATAAGATTTCATTGATATAATATGAAGAGCGTTGTGGTTACAGAACCAGACAAATTACTGCAAGTAATCTGATGGTTCCAGGTTCAATCCCAGTGTGAGACGATAATAATACTACTAATGCTAAGAGGGGGGTGCAGTCAATATACCCCTGTCGGTTAAAATAAAGGGTTCGGTTCGTTACTTCCCCACACCTACCAGATGATACCTGATGAAGGCCGTTGAGTACAATGGCCGAAACATTGTATGAAAAATAACCAAGATGAGGATGGTCCAAATATTTATAGAAATGATATGAAGGGCCTTGTTACTTTTTTGTTTGTTTGTTTGTCGTTTTCAGTCATGCGAAAGCAAACAGAAAGAGAGGAACATGGTACTGCAAATAGATAGACATGAAATGGGCTGCTGCAGGTAAAGCAAGGCTCTGGTGTGTCTGTGCGTTTGGTGGTAATATCACTACTACTACAACTACTGATGCTGTTGCTGCTGCTGCTGATGTCTCAGTTTCATTTTTCATCCTACTCTGTTGCCTTATTGCTTTGAAATTATTAATAAAGAACTGAGAATATGAAGAGTTGTACGAAATTGACAAAAATATAAATTTTATTTGAGGTATGTATTTTTTGTTTGCAATAAATGCATTTATACTGAAATACACATAATTGAATAATTCATCCATATATGAATGATCCCATGATTTTTGACAGGTACTTCGCTGATAAAAAATGAAGCCAAGATGAGAGATCTAGTCTCAATTATTCATGGTATAATGGTAGGTCATAGTTTTTTTTAATTTTTTTCTACTTTCAAATTAACTTTTGAAAAGTTTGCTCTTTTCAAGTCTTTTCTAATATGATGGAAATATCATTTCTTCAATAAAAAAAAAAATTACCTTGGTGAATTGGCATAAAATTCAATTTTAGATGCATTTTGATTTCAGCACTAAACAGAAAATTGGTTATCAGTTGGCAGAAAATGAGAAATCAAGGAATTTGACTTCTGGAAATAATGGCCAAGGCAGGCAGTAAAGCCAGGAGGTGCAGGTGTAGAGTGGCATAACAGTTATCAGCAGGAAAATCTGTATTATGGGATAAGATCTTGGAGATGGCATCTTGTACCAGGTTCTTACATTTGTTGATCGTTCCATCTCTTGTTCGGTGAGCAAATGTTAAAATATAGAAATCTACATCAGGGTCATAAATAATTCCTTTTCACTTTTTCAGTTTGTCCAAGGCAGTTTTTGAATGTGATTAGGCTTCCACTATTACCTCTGGCGAACTGTTCCGATGATCAGTGACGTGGCACTTGAAATATCTATATCTACTGCAACATAATGTTGGTAGTCTAAAGACCTGTAACCTCTCCTGTATATTTTTGATTATCAACATTTTCTTTTTCACGTGAGGGCTTTGAACTAACCATTGACATGAATAACTTTTTGAACATATTGATGGAATGGAACGGCTGGAAAAGACATGAATCCAATTCTCCTCCCAGTTATGGGCAAATGATTAGGCAGTTGGACCCCTCTATCCCTTTAATGCAATCTAACTAAAACTCTGTTTAAGAGGGAGGGTCGGACTTTGGGCAAGCAATTCCATCCTATAAAAACGTACTTGCTACAGAAACTGCCATGGCATCACCCCAGCCATGATGTGGTTACAGCCCAATGTTTGGCAAGGAGTCCATAGGATTAAACAAAATGGCAGCAATGCTGACCTTTGAGGTGAAGGCCTTTGTGTGATGAATCTTATTACTAATATATATATATATTTTTTTCTTCCAGTATAGTTATCATTATTTCAGATAAAAAGTTCTAACCACGCCTACTAATTGTAGCATAATCAGCAGTTAAAAAACAGGTATGTTATTTTTTAACTGCTGATTATGCAAGAATTCAGCTAAAGTTTTCTATGGACCATTATGTTAATTATTACTATCTTCTTTTTTTTTTAAACCCTTTTTCAATAATTCACCAAATGTCTGTCCATCTGTCTGTCATATCCTAACTCAAGGACAGCTACAGCCATCAAATTTTCCATGTTAACTAATTGGACTGGAGAGGAAATTTTTCCATATTGATTTTCAAAAATTCAAAAACCATCAAAGCCTGTCAAGAAAATGTCCTCAATCCACTGTCTAATTTTTGAATGCAAGCAGTTGTTAGGTCAGAACAATGTCATTGACCATTTTTCATATCATAAATATGTTGATGTTCAAGTTTGTTGCCACAGAGGAGTCTTTTTAAAGACTCCTTCTGGACCTCCATAAAAAGTATTTGGTGTACGATGGGACCTCTTTGGAATGGAAGAAAGGTGATTCTTTCCTTTTTTTCCAGAGAATTGTAAAAAGGGGAATTAACTAGGTTATTTGTGGGGGTGGGGATGAAGAATGGTAAATAAGGGGAGATAATTCTTGTATTTTTTTAAGGGGGAGGTTATTGCGGGTTATAACTCTCGTTCTTCTTTGGGGAGTGGTAGTAGAGATAATTCTTGTTCTTTTATTTGTTTTTGGTATAATTTAGGTAATTTGGACTATTTTTTCCCCTTGTAAATATAACTGCAAGTATCTGTTTGAATTCTCTGTTTTGTTTTTAATTGTGTGAAGAGGGCACAGTTTATCCCAAGTTATGGCCAACATACACATGCAATATCTTGAAGAGATGGCCTCATCCATGACTCCATTGATACATATCATCTGGCTCAGGTATGTGGATAACACTTCCATCTTATGGCCCCACCAAGAGGACACACAAATACCATTGGACCATGTGAACTCACTGAAACCCTCCATCCACTTCGCAATAGGAGAGGAAACAGACAATAAGCTTGGATGTGCTGATTACTGGCACAGGCATGGGGTCAAGATATCTGTATATTGTATACCAACTTCTGACAAACAGTACCTCGACTTTGATTCCCACCACTCACATAGTGTGAAAAAAGGAATTGCTCATGGCTTACAACTTTTAGCCAAACAAATATGTAGTGACCAGAACATCAGACACAACCTTTTGAAAAATCACTACCAAGCAAGCACCACATCAGCTTCAACATCAGAGAAAAAAAGTAGATAACGGTGGAGGGGGGAGAGAAGAGGTATATAGCTGTTGGTTCTGTGTGGCAAGAAGATGTTGATGAAAACAAAGGATTTTGCCTCTGCATGGTGTAGTTGTTCATACCACACGCCTACGTCATTGGAAATATGGGAGGAAGGAAGATGTATAACTGCCATAACAGCAAGGAGAATATGCGTGCCAGGTCTGGTAGTGGATGTGAAGATTAAACAGAGTAAGGATGGCACATACAAGTATTCAGATGAACAAATGAAATGTACATTGATTACATGAACATAAAGGACGATGCAGGACTGAAATGAAAATACATATGATGAAAACATGGATACAATCATGTTAAGAGGAGAGAAGATGGGAGATAGCTTCTAAGTGAAAGATGGGAGTTTTGTGCCAAGCAATAGTTGCAGTCATCGAAGTCGGAGTGGAGATATCTGAACTGCTGTGAATCCATAAGACTCTGATCATACCAAGGAATGATTATGGAGACAGGGTTCAGTGCATATGCCTGACTGCTAAGTTGCGTGCCATGTATTTGAGATCACGTGTTACCAACTTGGGGGCTATTCTGAAAAACACATGACTGATAGACTATGTAAAACATAAAAGGCATATGGGGTTTGGTCCGTGTGCACTCAACCAAGTAAGGAGAATTAGAAGACAGGAAAAAACAGTAAAGTTTGAAATCAGCTGGGAGGCTGGTAAGATGATACCAATCCTAGATAGATGAGTAACCAGCCAGAAGCACAGGGACAAAAGAGCAATTGAACATGTGTATTCATGGTTTTTATAGGGAGTCATCATTGGAAGTGATGTTTTAAATATCTAGCCAAAAGAAGGGCCTTGTATTAAATTCTTAACTGCAAGTATAGGGGTGCAACAAAATAAAAACATTCTGATGTCTTCTTTACTTGCAAAAATGACTTAGTGTGGGTTATAAAGGGTATAGCAAACCTATCTGGATGTATTGATATTTTGCTTTGGATCACGAGAAACTTGAAACAAATTAAAATACTTACACCTACTCCAGACTCATAGGTTTAGTATTTATCAAAGTTGCAGTAACAAATCACAAAAACATATTGATCCTATTACTAATGAATTTACACACGAGTTAAATATAATCACACAATTACATAATACTCACACAATAATGCAAAAATGCACAATAAAATATTATATACTTGAGTCTAGGCTAGAACTGAGCTCAACTTGGGGCATGGCTCAAGAGTAAGCCTATTAAAGTAAAAGAAAAAATAATGTTTCTCTTAAGAGAGCACCATAATTTTAATGCACAACGATCATTAAAACTTGAAAGTGTTTCTTGTAGGCTTTCTGGTCTGCAAACTTATTAACCAAAACATCACAATCAAGAGATCTAGCGATGTTCAATGGATATGATTCCTAAAGTGCCTACATTTAAAATTTAAAGAAAATTCAAGTATTGATTTCAGTGAGAGTAATAATAAATTTAATGCTGCTGGATTGCATGCAATCTACCAGTTGATTTTGAGGAAATATTTAGGCCCAAATTGAAAAGGTAATAAATTTTGTTGCATGAAGTGTTGATGGAGAGCTGCAATGTTACACGTCCCTTCAAATGCAGGTCAGCTAAAAGGGTGTGGCGTGCTTGATTGCTCTACTTATAGGCTTCCATAGCAGATAACAACTTCAAAATTTATAAGAAATATGTCTAAATTGATATTTTCGTCAATATCATTTTTTAAAATTCATTCTCTATTTCCATATGAGTTGCTCTCTTGAAAGTATTAAAATGAATTTCAAGTATTCAAAAAATATCCATGAACAAAAATTTATATTTTTGGGAAAGTCAGTCAGATCCCTTGTGATTTGGGACCCCTGTGATATTTGCCCCACCTCCTACCCACCCCTGAATGGGGTGAAGATATGGAGGGTGGTGAACATGGCTATGTACATAACAGTAGCCCCTGATCTAAGAAATTTGGGCAGAAATGTACTCTTTTTGTCAATCAGGTTAATAAAACTGAATCTTCTTGATGTAATTATAATGCTAAACTTGACCTTTACTTTGTGTCTCTATCTTTCTTTTTAACTGTATAAAGTAGAAATCTAGCTTAAAATAAGAACCACATGGTGTTTTTTTTCAGCTAGAAAACATGATTCCTCAAGCTTTTTCAACTAAATCTCATCTTAGTTGGTTTATCATCATCATCATCATCATCAGTCTTCTAATATCCGTCATCAGACATAGACCTCTCCCAGGGATCACCACACCTCTCTATTGTGGGCATTGTGGAGCCAATACTTTCTGAATTCATCCAATTTGTCCCACCCTCTTGTAATCTGCTGGCCTGGTTTGCTCATGTGATCTCTGAGGATCCATGTTGTGAGATGTGATCTCTGGGGATCCATGTTGTGAGATTTGATCTCTGGGGATCCATGTTGTGAGATTTGATCTCTGGGGATCCACGTTGTGAGATTTGATCTCTGGGGATCCATGTTGTGAGATTTGATCTCTGGGGATCCATGTTGTGAGATGTGATCTCTGGGGATCCATGTTGTGAGATGTGATCTTCAGCGGTTGGCTGCCATTCTTGCAACATGCTTGTTTTTATCACATTCTGGTCAAGGCGTACTTCAGACGCAATATTCTCATTATTGCTGATTTTAACACTGCATTTTTCTATAATTTAACGCTGCCTCAGATATTGAATTGGAGTTATCTCAATATTCTTCAATTGGGACAGAAAATGAACAGATCTATAATCTCTGTGTATTATTATTAAAGTAACAGATATTGAGATGTTCAGCAAAATTTTGTCATGAAGCTAAAAATCCTCGTTGGCAAAATTTTGATGCAAATTTAGACATCAGTACAATAAGCATCATTTGCATAACAACTGCTATCCAAGAATCTTGGAGCAAAAGAAATGGATCTCCAGAAAATAATATCTGATTGGAATAAAAATTCAAAAACTTGGCAGCACTCAGAGAGCACAAAACTCTGCCAATGCTACACACTAACTAAAAACTGAATGGAAATAAACTATCAAAAACCAAAGGAGAGAATTTTTAATGTAAAAATATTCAGTTACTTCCCTTGAAATTTAAATTCACCTTTCTTCATACCTGTTTTTAATGTACTTTTTGACAGAATGATGAAAAATGGAAACAAATTTCTGGATCCACCCCAAAATTTAATCAATTTTTCCCAAGCCCATGGCCAAATATTCCATGAAATTTCATAGAAATCGCCTGAGAACTTTTGGATATATGAGACAGATATGTGAGAATACATATATCTCTTCCAACTACATAGGCAGAAGTAAAAAAAAAGAAAACTTTTCAAATAAAATGTAAATACCAACAAATAGATAGTATGAGCAGAAAACATGCACAGCTCTTGGCAAAAGCACTAATGAACGGATTCTGAGAAGAATACTGTGTCTGTATAATGGAACCAAAGATGAAGATAATTGAGATGAGTAGCTTGTCAAAAACCTGGCATAATTCGATGAAGGGTGCACAGGAAACATGTTGAGTTCCGTGTTGCCAATTGGAGAAAGTATTGCTTTCTTTGGCAATGTAATTCCCATTGAAGTAGGGAAAGAGAGTTAAAGAGGAAGAGATCAGACCAAAACATCAGAAACAGGATAACCTCATGTTGGCCTTATTGAATACAAGGCTATACTTTCATGAACCACAAAGAAGAGACCTCTGGAATATAGTCTGAAATAAGACCTTACCATCATTTCACTAGTTATTCAGACTGATATTCTCAATCTTTCTGGTTTTGCTTTCTTAGAGCAAATATTCAGACTATTGTTTTCATTCTTTCTGTTTTCATAGCTATGTTTTGGTTGAGGTGTTCTCCAGACTGATATTCTCATTCTTGCAGTTTTTGTCAAAGCGTTTTGACTGATAAATTATTTGGATTGGAATTCTCATCCTTGCCGGGTTTTTTAATTATTTTTTTTGCGCTTTAGCCGATTCATTCTTCATCCGAGTTTCCTATCCTTGTTCTTTTTATCGCTATGTTGTATATGTCGATTCAATCTTGAGAAGAGAATTTTTATCCGATATTTTATTGAATGGGGCAAAATGATAGACGTGAGAAGCACTGGTGAATAAGACAGCTAAAGGAATCTGCTCACATACTATGCTCAGACAATTGGGCGATCGGCAGACTGAGTATCAATATGAATAGCTTGTGGGAACCATTGATGAGGAGGGCAATCCATGGATGTGGTCCCAAAGAAAAGTGCAAAGCTCACCGGGAAGTCACCTAATTAAAGGGAAGCAACTTCAAGGGCACAGAGGTCAACGGGAGATAATCCCCAGAACACAGAGAGACAAAACTGGATAAGATGTGCCTAGCAAGAGGAGTGAGCGTGTTAAAGATTTTTTATAATCAAACTAGCTCATCCACCTGAAAGACTTCATGGATATATTTGAATTTCTATGAAATGTTCATTTTTTTTCTCTCAGAAAAGAAACGACTCAACTCGCTCTAGTGGAAGAGTCCATGGTTTCGAAATGTTGTTTTATGGATAGTTTCATCAGCCAAATAGTTATATTGATATGGAGGGGTTCATTGCTATAGATAAAGAAATGGAAAAATTACACTGTTTGATTAGTAGATATAGATAAAAAAAATACTTTTCCCTGAAAGAGAAAAAAATCAAAAATGCATATCATTACAAAATTAATTTGCTGATACTGCAGCCTCATTAAAGGCTTAGAAAGAGCAGAAAATCAATAAACCTACAACAGAAATCAATTAATAAAAGAGTTACTTATAACTGCAATGATTCGGAGGCCTGATGGCAAAATAAGTGAAGATATTCACAAGCAATGTTTGAGATGTTCAAAATAACTGATTGGATTTCCAAACATGGCCTATCATTTTTTAATATCTCTCCTCGGAATGGGGATCTATTGACTAGAATATTTCAAAATCTTAATCTACTAAAAATTGGATTTCTTTTCTAATAGAGTTATGTATTTTTTTAATAAGTTACCAAGTCATGTTAAAAATAGCTCCCATGTAGAGAATTTCATTTAATGAATTTAATGATTTATGTTAGCATTCCAAGGGAAATAATGAATCACTGCCACTCCCGTATGATGCTTTTTATACTCATAAATCAAACAGTGATAGTAATAAAATTAAATTACCTTGATGAAAATACTACCAATATGGTTCGAATCATAAATTCATGATTAAAAAATAACAGGTCTGCTTAGTCACTTGATAGGGTGATCAATTTAAAAATTAGAAAGAAATTAATCTTATTTTTCTTGCCTTTTTGGGGCTGTGATCATTAAAAAGTATAAATTTTCGATGAATGATGCTGGACACAAACTTGAGGACAAATTTGGCGTGAACTTTCATTGTAAATTGAAACCCATAACAAAAAGTCTATTTGAGAGGGAATTTTAAAAGAAACATTTCTTCAGTTTATTGAGGGGGCGAGTGTGCACAAAATTTCAAGTTTCTACTCTGAACGTTCAGAGCTGGGTGATTTCTGGATACACATAAGTGTCAGAACACATGAATAACCTCAACCTAGCAACAGGGATTAAACCAGTGTGTTGTGGGTAGCGGTGATTAATAAGTTTAGAAATTTCAGAAAGAGCATGAACTTGCAAGGATATTTAAGGGATCTTTGGGATGAAATTTTCAAGAGAAACTGATCTGTATATTGTGCTAAATTGTGCATATTGTTTACATCTTTATACACATATGTTGACTTTATATTTGTTATTAATGTTGATGAGTAAATATTGTTTATAATTGAAGATACTCTAAGAGGCATGATAAATTTACACATAATATTTTTGTAATCTAAAGGCTCATTAAATAAGGTAGTTAGTTAATTAGTACTTGAAGTACAAACGAGAGTAGAAGATTAATATGAGCAAAAGGTAAAAACTCCATATCATCAACTAATTAGTTAACCTCTTATCATCATGAAAGTTCATGAAAATTCCCACCAGTGTTAAAAGCATCTTTTGAGAAAATCATTATACTTCACCATCATAGGATCACGCATGTAATAATAGCCTTATTCGGTCTGTCAGTAACCTGTGCCTTAATTTCTAAACATTAATAATCCCTTTCTTCCTGATTTTAAAAGCATTTCTTAAGAGAAATCATTCATTTCTGCCAATGAAATTGGACAGGCAGGGGCATCTACTGTCACTTTTCCAAGTGGGGTTAAAAGGATATATTCAGAATATATTACCAGTGAATAATACCGTCTTTTTATATGGCCGCATTGAGTTGGGGGTTACATAAAACAAACGTGTAGAACCATTATCCTATATCAATTATGAGGTTCAAAGTTTCAAACCCTCTTACCCTTGGAGGAAAGGCCTGATCCAGAGATGGGAACCTGTTCCCCATCTCCCAGCAGATGCTCATGTGGAGAGATATATGTATTCAGTAGCATTTTTCCATTTGTCAATCTACTTGATACATCCAAAAGTGTTCAATGAATTTCAGTGAAATTTTGAGGCAGGGTGGACAATAAGCTACGGAGGAAGTGATTAAATCTTAGGCATATCCATGCACAATCACTCCCCCTGACAATGTCATTGTCAGAGATATGCACTCTCTGAGTGCTTCCTAGTGAGGGATGCATTTGCATCATACATATACTAGTCTTATTCTTTCAGTGATGCCTGAACGACTAACAATTTGTTACTTCCTGATTTTTCAATGCACTCCCATGGTAAAATAATTATGGATGCCTTTGATTAGAACATCCAGGCTACAGTAACAGCTACTTGCCATTAAAAGTGAACTTATTCATGTTCCGTCAAAAATGTTTTATCAATTAATGAAAATATTGATATCTCTTATTGCAAGAATCAAGCCTTTTTTTTCTAAAATTTGTAATGACTCAATGGCAGAAGCCAGCCAGAAGTAACGTATTGATTGACTGTTTTTATCCTTTTCAAGGATGGAGGGTGAGCCATCAATTAGGATAATTCATTATTGATGGGATCCAAAATGGACATTAATATTTGATTTGAATTTTCACTCGAAAGGAAACTGTGGGGACAAGTGATGTCAAGGCAATCAATTTTGGATTTTTCAATGAAAGAAAAAACAAATAAGTGATAATTTGGAGTAGAACTAGGGCTATTACAGAAAAAATGCCACTGTCACTAAAAAATGAATAAAAATCAGTACATATATAGCTACAATGTTGGGGAGGTATCAGTAAAAACCTGGATCTGCCCCCCCCCCCAATTTAATCAATTTGTCCTCAGCCCATGGCCCACCCTCTCATAGAATGGCATTGGAATTCTTTGAGAAATCTTTATAGATATTGTGTGGACAAAAATCAGTGAAAATATGTATTCATGAAAAATATATTTCTTAAAAAAAAAAAAAAAAAAAATTCTTAGACCTGCCCCAAAATTTAAACAATTTTCCTTCATCTTATAGCCTACCCTTCCAGGATATTTCATTGAAATTCATCCAGAACTTTTGCAGATATTGTGTGGACAAATAACTACGATGCAGGGAAGGCAACTGAAAAATAATATTGGATCCATGCAATCATTTAATCACTTCTTCTGGCACCCATTGCCAAACCTATCACAGAGAAGATAAGATTCAAAGGCACAGAATATCACGCACCATTTTTTTCTCATTGACAGATGGATAAATGATTTTCCTCTTAAAAAAACAATGATTTTTTCCTACTTTTACAAAACTATAAACTTGTAAGGTATTTTTTTTCCCCCCAAGATGAGATCATGGTATAGACCAAGAAGTTGAGTCCAGTTGCTATTCATCTTGATCGAATAACACATGATTTGCTATCATAAATGTAATAATCATAACATAACAAAAACAAAATCCTAACGTCCCATGAAATAGATAGCTAACCCCCCCCCCCCCCAAGCAAAAACAGAAGTAGTAAGCGGAGTGGCAGGAGAAGTGATATAAGATGAAAAGGATCGAAAGAAGAACGAATCTAAGCAGGCAATGTGAATTGGTAGCCTAAATATTGGTTAATATTCAGTCTTCTTTCTCTGTTATGGGCCAAATAAGGGTGCTGAAATGGAGATTTTATACAGGAGGTTACTAACCAAAAATCCAGTGGGTTTCTTTTTTTTAATCTTATATTTCCAGCCATACATAGATTCAATGTAATACATTCTGTTAATTCCTTCATGTACAACTGCTACTAATGTTGTTGCGGTTATAATTAATATTATTGCTTTTATGATAGCAAATGATATGTTATTTGATTGAATCTTTTGCAGCAGATAAAAACATACAGGGTAGGGTAGGGTACACAATTGAACAGAAGTCCCACAAAATAGATTTCTATACATAAAAAATAAAAAAGCAAAAATGGTTGCAGTAACAGAAGCAGGTGGGAATTGACATAAGTAGAATGGGATTGAAAGAAGAATGAATCCAATCATCCAGCACAAATTGACACCTGAAATATTGGTTGATATTCAGTTTTCTTTCATTATTCTGCAGAAGTTATAAACACCTAACCAAGTTATGTTATGTCAGTGATAACCAGAAACAAGAACAGAAAAAGAAATTCTTTTAGGGCTTTGTAAATAAGGGGTGGGGATGACTTATCGGTCTGATATATAATGCATGTACAATAATAAATGCAACATGTGCTGAGTTATTTCCTAGTTTGGGGTTTGTCTATTGCTGTATTTACCATGAAGTTGAGTTCACCAAAGCGTTGCCTACCAGTGAGGCAAGTCAAGATTTCTTAATTTCAATAAGACGGGTACCACCAAGCACACTTTTTGCCTGGACCCTTTGTCTGGGCCCGGGTGGTAGGATATGGCGCAACACTCTGTAGATTCGCATAATCAAAAATATATTGGATGTTCAGGGTGGGTCTGTGGATTTGAATCAAACCTCTGAAAGCATTTCAAACTAATCATGTAAGTTTATGCTCCCACTTCACAGTCAACCGAGTACGAGATAGACAACTTTTATGATGGCTGGAACTCCATACTCCAAAATACCAAAAAAAAAAAAATTTCAATGTGATTATGGAACACTTCAACGTTCAGGTTGGACAAGGTAATGAAAGTTATGTCGACAAGTTTGGATACAAAAAATAGAACGAAAGAGGGGAAGATCTAGTAAATTTTGTTACAGCAAACTGGTTCTAAATCATGAACATCTTCAAAAAAAAAAATTAAATAAAAAAAGTAGAAAATGGACTTGGAGAGGTCCCAGTCACAAGACCAAGAACAAAATTGAGTACATCTTAGACAAAAGCGAAAGATATTCATGTCCTAAATCAGAGCAATGCAGGAAGCAGCCACAAAATAATATAATGTAAAATCAACACCAAAAAAGAAAGCAGGAAAATGTTCTGCTTCAAACTGCAACCACTTAGCATATAAAAATATCTCAATTGATCCTTCCAGCTCAAAGTGAAAACCAGAACTTCTCACGAAATCAGAGGAGAACAATGACACTGACATCAATGAGCTCAACAAGATAACAACCTCTCTGATTGGAGTTGCCACTGTGTTTAAGGCAAAGAACGAACAAACAAACCAGGAGTAAATTCTCAAAGAAATCAAGAATCTCACAGAAAAAACACAGAAAGAGAAAAGATTAAAGCAATCAAAATGATAAAAACAATCCAAAATAGATGAAGAAAAGACATCAGAAAAGTTCTTGAAAAAGGAAAGGGTTTCAAAACTATCAACAAAATTCTCAGTACAGGCAGAATGCAAATCACTCATGAGCTTGAAGAAAATGGAGACAAAGACCTCTATGCCTTCAAATATGTGACACAGAACAATGAACAAGATACAAGTCATAAGTTTGAAGCAAACAATTAAAAAAGGAAAGGCACCTAGACCAGATCACCATCAACGTATTCAAAAAAGCTTGTAAAGTCATCAATAGGAAACTAGCCCATCCATTCAAATTATGCCCCAAACAGAGTAGAATCCCAGATGATTGGAACACAGCAATCATAATGCTATTATATAAAAAAAAGGGACCTGAGAGGTCTAAACAACTACACGCAAATGTGTCTACTCAACTATATATACACACTTTTTATCAAAGTGACCACCAACCTAATCACCAGAACCAACCGCAGGAACAGGCTGGCTTCAGAAGAAGCTACTTGACCACTGGCCAACTCCATTCAGTAAATCAGCTAATAAAGAAAACAGCAGGAAAGAAAATTCCACGCACTGTAGCATTTTTTGATGAAGACCCTGTATATTCCAATGTTTTGCAATATGTCAACTGACACAGCAGTTCTTTTTCGGGTTATATAAAGACTCAGAGCCATTTCAGCCCCCAAAAAGGTAAGGTAAAGCAAGAACAGTGAACTCTAGATGATCTTCTAAAACTTTGAATCCGAATATAAAGGAATCAGAGAAGATGGCTAATACCTAAGTAACCTCAAATTTGCTGACGACATTGTGCTTTTTACTGAAAACCTTTCATGATCTCCAAATAATGCAAGATGAATTGAACGAAAAAAGCAAGAAAGTGATCCTCAACATGAACTTCAATAAAACCAATATCATCTGCAACAAACATGCTCAAAAATGATCAAAACTGAAAATGCAAAGCTAAAGATAAACCACGATGAAATCCACAAAAGAAGAAGAAATCAAATCACTCTAGGTTGGAAAGCTTTTGGCAGAGCAAGGAAATCCAATTCGTTTTAAAAGAAATGTCTACAACCGATGCATCCTCCTGATAGTCACCAGAGGAGTTGAAACATGGAAGGAACCTAAACCAAAAGATTAACCTTCGAACCTAGAGCCATGCAATGTGCACAGGAGAGAATCATGCTTATCATCATGTGGAGAGATCACAAGACAAGACGGCACAGCATATCAGAAAACAAGCAGAAATAAGTTATCATAAAAAAAACATTTCAAAACTTGAATGGCGATGGGCTGGACATATTGCAGAAATGTCAGAAAATTCCTGGAGATCACAAAGTGGATCACCAGTGATCGTAAGTTGAATAAGCTGGTAAAAAATAAGATGACATTACAAACTAGACACGTTCAGAAAGTATTGGCTCCGCGACACGCACAATCAAGAGGTCTGGCAAATTTTGGAGAAGCTACAGACTTTAAATGGATGATGATGAATCATCTTGGATTTAAGAAGAAAAAAATGAATCCACAGAGAGAAACAGCAACCGATTTCCTATTGTGTGAAGCTTCTGAGATTAATTGTTATCAATTTTCTTATAATTAGATCAGAAAGATGTATAACATGCCTATCGTCTGTCCTATGGTATCCATACATTTTACACTAAATTCTTCACAAGGCATATGCCAACACTGCCAGATACAAAGAAAGGGTATGCTGACAGAAAAAATTTGGGGACCCTGCTCTATATGTCCATCTTCTTTATTGTTTGTGATGAAAAGATAAAAGGTTTACAACACCCATTTTCCAGTTGTGCATTGATCAGTTGAGTCTTCCCTTTATTCAATCCTCCAATCTATTCACTTAAACCTCACGCTACAATAAACTACAAAACCACTTGGTATAACAATAGCATTAAATTTCATGTCTAATTTTAATTAGCCTGTTTTGTGTGATTGTATCGAACATAACAGTCAATTGAACAGAGAATAAAACAAGAAAAGATATGAACAGAAGACTTCGAGGCTATTAGTAGTGTTTGTTGTGAGATTTTGTCATGAAAATTTATAAAAAAAAGTAATTAAATTAAGCAAGTAAATTATCAAATTAATTCTTCTCTGAGAAAACATCAAAATATGCCCCCAAATACAAGACAGAAAGTACTGAATCAAAAAATAAAGGTAGAGACTTATTTACCTCAGCTAACGAAGTTGGAGGAAGTATGTGCGTTCACTTGTGTCTGTCTGTCCATCTTTCTGTCTACATAATATCACCAGAGGTTCTTAGTTAATTCCAATGAAATGGAAGGGTGGGCCATAGGCTAAAGAAGAATTGATTAAATTTGTGGCAGATTTGTTCTAGATTGAGAGATATTTTTCTTATTCAGCAGTAAAAAAAAAAGTGTGAACACAAGCAAACTCTCAATCATGATGCTACCTGTACATTTTAAGGGAAATAACCCAATATCTGTTGACTAAAAATTAACCCTCTGGGATACATTAAATTTTCATTGAGTTTTTAGTGTATGGTCTTGGCAGATGTATGTGCTCTCCGAGAGCTTTGTAGTTAACATGGGTTTTATTTTCCTAATTGTAAAAATACAAATATTCTTTTCAGCTTACGTTTTGCCATTGTTGCTTGTGACTAAAATGAAAAATCTATTTTTTCTACCACACTTTACTGCTGTTCTCTTAACAGTTAATACGTCCAAAGGAAAACAAGCAATAATTCATTTTTAATGAAACATCAAAAAAAAGAAAAAAATAATTCTTAAAAAATGTAATATTCTTGGAACCTGCATCATTACTGACAGAACATTCAATTTGTATACAAATTTTGAAAACCTTATCTGATTTCTTATGTACTTGAAGTTCATATTTTTCTCCTCTACCTACATTAATAATTATCTGATGTCATTTTTTGCATCAGTGGATAAGAAAAATACTCCGGATATATATTTAAAATCAATCTTCATTTTTTTAGTATATGTTTCTATTGATTTTGTTGAATGTTCATACTCAAAAAAGTGATGCCAGATAAAAAAAGTAAATCATTTAATTTTTGTTTTTGATCAAGTAAAAATGAGACAAGATTGAACTGTTTTCTAGGAGCTTATATATTTGATAATGATAATTGACAATGTGTGAATGAAGAGACTCGTTCCAATACATCACAAAAATATTCATTAAATTCCAACAAGTTTCCCCTGAGTTTTAAGGTATCCTTGGGGAGAAATGAAAAAAAAAACAAATGAGGAAAACAAAACAAATATGTAGCAGAAAAACCTGGATGTAGCTAAAGAGGTTTTAGATCAGTGACAGCATAAAATTTGGGAAAGGATTTTCTGCTGTTATCAATGTGTTTCCATCTATTAAATGTATATGTGTGACTAAGTAAGTAGAGTTTGTTGATGGTCATTTTATTATGATCATCAGTATATGGTTTTGTTGTGTTGACTCGGAATCTGGAGTTTTCTTCATATTTGTTTGTGGTCACTGGTATGTGTATATATGTGTGGCTTTGATCAACTATGGTCAAGTTTGTAAGTGTAAACATCAAAGTGCTCTGATCTCAGATGATAACCTTAGTTGATCATCGTAATAAGTTAAGTCATCTAGTTCTATCTAAGAAAGGCTCACCAAACCAAAAATGAACATGAGGCTATACGACGCCAAAGCCTAGAGTTTGCCTTTATTTTGGAATTCAAGACAATAACCAAACATCATTGGTAAAATTAATTTTAAAACAGTACGGAAGAATATTCATTTGAATGGCAATAATACAAACAAGAGTTGGTTAAATATCCCACAGGTATTTTTGCCAAAGTTCTTTACACACAAACACTCATCAACATTCTTTCAATGTCTATGGTTGGACATAGACCTTCCCCAGGACTCACCTCACCTCTCTATCCTATGTATCACAGAGACAATAGTTTCTGAATCTGTCTAGTTTATCTCTCTATCTTGTATTCTGCCAGCCTCGGCTGCGCATGTGATTTTTGGGGATTGATATTGTGGGTTGCGATGTCCATCAGTTGTCTACCATTCAGGCAACATGACCAGCCCATTACCATTTGAGTTTTCTAATGGATTCTTTGATGTCTCGGACTTGTGTTTTTTCCCCCTGATATATTGAGCTGTCCTGTAATCTCTTCATGTGAGGTTGAGCATGATTCTTTCATGTTCACATTGCATGCTTCTCAGTTTGCAGGTCAGTCTCTTGGTGAAGTTCCATGTTTCAGCTCCATAAGTGACTCTCAAGAGGATGCAATTGTTGTATTCCCTTCTTTCTAGGACTGATGTGATCTTCTTGTTTTTATTGACCCTCTAATACACCATTTCCACTTCCCCTGACACTTCCTTCTCTTCATTTTCATATTGTCAGATATTATTATCATCAGATTTCCTCCATCCACACAGAAGGCAAATATATCATCATCATCATCATCATCATCATCATCATCATCATCATAATCAGCCAGCATAAGTCCACAGCTGGACATAAGCTTTTCCCATTTCCATCCATGATGAGCGTGATTGCGCTAATCTCTGCCACGTCTTACCAGCAAACTTTTCTATCTCGTCCCTCCATCTTGCCAGGTCTTTTCTGACTTCATATACTGTCCCACGAGCACCAATCAGTTAGCCTTTAGCTCCACCTGTTGTCCCTTCTTTTCACTATGTTTCCTGCCCATCACCTTTTTTGTTGCTTAATTACTTGTACAATATCCTTCACCTTGGTCGCCTGACAGATCATTATTGACCTTTTTCTATCACTAAGAGTTATTCCTAATATTGCTCTCTTCGTTCCTATCCGTGGTATCCTGAGTTTGTTTTTTGAATGGTTTTGTGAGTTTCCAGGTTTTATACCAGTACGTCATAGCAGGTATTATCCATTGATTGTATATACAATGGCACTGCATTAATTAGACTTAATAAAGACATTAACATGATGAATATTGGAAGAGAATATATCACCAAAAGCACCTTGCAAAACATGTTCAGCTATCTAAATAGAAAAAACAAGAAAATAAGTTAAAGATGAAAAGTTCAGAAACAAAAGTCCAACAAATAAGTCCTGAAGAAAGCCATAACGATAGATGGAGAAGCTTTAGAAGAAGCTCAGGAATAAATTCACCTAGACCAGATGATAAAGCAAGAAGAAGACCATAGAAACATAATGAGATAGCTCATAACATAGGATGGAAAGTATTTGGTATCGATAGAGTCATACTGAAAAGCAAATTGCCAACATGCTATGTGTATATGTATATATATATGTGTGTGTGCATATGACTGAGATAAATGGATAGAGATCTGACAAGATTATGAGAGAGTTGACAATTTGGAAAAGAAAAGACTCAATGCTGATTAGTATATCTCAAATTCTATATTGGTTATGATAGCTAATGTTTTGTTTGAAATTTGGACTTCTTCAGGGCTTCTGACAAAAAAAAGTGTGATAAAACAATTGCTTGATGTAAAATTACCATCAAGTTCTCACACTCGAAGATCTAGACTTACACTTTCAACCACTATTTTCCAAAGCTTGTCAATCTACTGTCAACAATTGCTATTGATGTTTTGAAGGTAAAATTTAAAAAAAAAACCCAGAAACACTGAATTAAAACAGTTCAATTCTACATGATAATTGATGAAAATTTGCTTTTCTTTTTTTTAAACAAATATTTGGACATTTTTCTTTTATAGCAAAAATAAGAAAAACCCAAGAACAGAATATTTAGAATTTTCTTTTGTAAGTCCGCGAGAGTAGCTTCCCTTTATTGAATGTAAAAATTGTAAATAATCAAATCCGTGAATTTTGAGTCTGCTAAATTGGAAGGACATACATGGTACACTAAAAAAAAACACTGTAAAAATTATAAGAATTAGACAAAACCATTTTGGTAGTCAATGAATCAGTTTTATATCAGTATGCTAATATACATATGAATCAGTCCTTTTTCCTTACATCTGTTACTAAAAGGATGGAGATTGCACAAGATCTTGAGATAAAACAACTTGATTTGAAAGTCTATAGTATCAATGGGACAATCATAAAACCTGTACCTAACATGTTCAAGGCTAGAAATTCATGTTTGCATAATTGGAAGAATTTACATAGTGCATTTGGGAGGCATAACTCAAGGGCATACTATTGCGCTGTAGCACACAGTTTGATAACCTCTTTAATAGATACGCAATGAATATCTTAGAAACTGACAATGTCAATGTCACCTTTACTGCAGCTATTATTCGGAGAATTTTAGCCAATTTCTCTTACTCATAATTTCCAAAATGGTTTATAACTGAGATTTTATAGTCAGTACATATGGCAATCCATCAGAAAAATCTAATGGCAATAGGCTGGTCATGTTGCAAGAATGGCAGACAACCGATGGACATCGTGACTCACAGCACGAATCTCCAGAGATCACACATGTGACCGAAGCTGGCTGAATACAAGACGGAGAGACAAACTAGACATGTTCAGAAAGTATTGGCTCCGTGATGCACATGATAGAGAGGTGTGGCGAATCCTAGGAAAGGTCTCTGTTCAACAATGGATGATAAAAGATTGTTGATGATGATGCTTTACGTCAAGCACTAAAATATCAGTCAACACCAATCTAAGAGAAGACGGAACCACTAGATCTTGGACTTGCGTGTCTGTATATTAACTGTGATATACGAGCGGGATGTGTTTGTCAGGAGCCAGTCATGGTTCTACATCGGTTAGCATGCAATACTTGTGAGTGATTGATTAAGTCTGTGCTGAATATGCAAAAGATGTAATATGAAACAAAATTTGAACAAAAAAACGCTTATTGGTTTGCCAACAAATGGATACAATTTTCTGGAGACTGATTTGGAGAAACAAATGAGCATTAGAGAAACTAAGCGAGATTTATCTGATGTTGAAATTGTAGACATATTTTCTTCAAATTGGTTGGCTCAGTAGAATAGTCAATCTGGAAAGCCTTAAGAACTACAGGTACAGGTAAATTGTGTGTGCAAAAAATGCATGAATAAGCAAAAAATGGATATTAACAAATGGATCAGAGTTTCGACAGAACAGCACAGAGGGCCATGGAAAGAGTGATGATACGGATATATATATATATATATATATATATACATATATATATTGTCTCATCCAACTCTTCAGTGCGGTTATAGACTATCTATTATCCCATCCAGTACCACGAGGTAGGATCAAAATCTTAGCTTCAGACCCAGTGGCTGGTATCCTCCCTCTTCTCCACGGAACTGGACAGTCAGTATGGTTGAATTTAAGCAATATATTAATTTATGCATATAAATTCCCCATCCACCAGAGTGCTCCATTTATATATATATATATATATATATATATATATATATATATATATATATATATATATATATATATATCATATATATATATATGATCAGTGTATGGATATGGATTATCTAACAGGATTATATTAGTAATTGACAATAAAACCTGAAATTGAAGCAGCTTCCATTTGGTGTTGAAAAAGAGAAGGTCAGTGAATCACAGATACACAGCTATGTTCTTTTCCTGTCTCATTTGATCTTTGCTCTCTTTCTCTCTTTGTAAGGGTAAAAGTACTATTTTTTTTTTATTTCTAGCTTTTTAAAAAATTACTTTTTCTCTACCTTGGTCCACTTGGATAGTGTAATGATTAACATTTTTGCCTCACACACAGAGGGTCTCGGGTTTGATTCCCGGTATGAGCAAAGAGTGTGGAAGAATCTTCAACAGGATGAATTTCCCTATGCACTCAGCAGTTAGATGAATTTCCCTATGCACTCAGCAGTTAAATGAGTACACTCCAAGCTGTGTGATTAGGGTGGAGTCATCCATTTGGTAGACTTGCATCCTGCCAAAGGGATGGTCATAAAACTTTTAAAAATCATGTCCTGGTCTCAACCAAACTTTTGACTTGCAAGGATCACTAAGCTGATGAATGCAGCAGAAACTGGAACTTTGTCACTGGCTCTCATACTCCATTGGGAGTTGCCTCTTAAGAGATGTTACGCTTCATCTTTTACCTCTATCTCTGGTTGAATATGGGACCATGAACATCGGATTATTTTCATTGCGAATGACATACACACACTTTCATGTACATACAAATGCATGTGTATGTATGTAAGTATATATATATATATATATACATGGGAAGAGAGAGAGACATATCTGTGAGTGTATATCTGTAAATATACAATTTTTTATACATCTGTTTTTCCAGATGTATGTAAATACAAGGGTAGAGCAATGTCCATAGTTTGACACATTATTATAATTCTCTGAATTTTGATCTGCAGTTTTCACCCGTATAATTTTAATCTGCATGGTTAATGGAGAAGCAGTGAGTTGAGTGCATCCACAACATAGGAAATAATGCTGAAATATACATTTTTGTCATGTAGAATAAATGATTTTTTCATCATAAGGTTACCTAATCATAGATATATATATATATATAATATATATATATATATATATATATATATATACATTGATGAGCCAAAACATCAAGTCTAAGAAAACATAACAAGAATGAGAGCTGCTGTATTGTAACAAATATACATGTCATGGTCAAAGTTATATTAGCAGGTAAGCCAGCCTTGAGTACTTCATTCTATTGTGTTGAATTACATAGTTATAGGCACAAAAAAATTGAGAGACTTGGATGAAGCCCAAATTGTTCTGGCCATAAGACTAGGTCAGAGCATTTCCAAAACTGTATTGGTTGTGGGGTGCTCATGTTCAGTTGTGATGAATGCCTATCGACGGAGGGCCAAGAGAGGAAAATCACCAACCTCTGAAAAGGCACATTGAGCAGCTAAGATTCATCAGTGAGAGAAATGAATGGAGGTTTCCCCACCAAGTACAAGCAGAAAGAAAGGTAATCATGTTGATCTTTGTTGTATGTAGGGCTGCATAGCTGCAAACCAGTCAGAGTACTCATACTAAGTAATTTCCATTGCTAAAAGCATCTTCAATAGTTACGCAAATATCAGAAGTAGATCTTGTACCAAAGGAAGAAGGTTGCTTGGTCTGATGAGTCTCACTTTCTTTTGAGTAAGATGGATGGCAGGATTTGTGCGCATCATAATCATGGGAGAGTGATTGCACATGGATGCAAACAAGAAACTGGTGGAGGCAGTTTGGGGTTTAGAACAATGTTTTGCTGGGAATATATGTATGGATATAAACTTATATACATGTGAACAATAGGGAATGAGACAGACTTGGGAGTAAGAATGCATGGACACTTTGTTTATTAATCAGTTAATTAATTAATGAATTGATTAGTGTGCTATACATGTTTCAGGAGGTGTTCCTACCTTCAGTAGTGTGTGTGTGTGTACCTTTCAGTGGTTAAAAAGTTTCCATAGAAAATAAATTTGACCTCAGATGTTTTCCTTTGGAAACAAAAATGAGAATCAAGAGAGAATTCCTTTAGGGTCATCACAATGTGTGGGACTTTGTTCTCTATATAAACTTATATATATACATATATATATATATATATATATATATATATATATATATATATATATATGGATAATCAGATGAAGATTGATATATGTATATAAAGGGATATGATTGCAATAATTCTTTGTTTTGCACGCATATGTGCATATTAATGCATTTATGTTACCACATCAGTACGTACTAATTTATTTATATGTATTATCTATATGAGAAAATGTTTTTTTCCAATAGTCATGTGTTAATAGACATATCAAATACTAGTGCACAGAAGTCCAACTATAAAAATAGCCTTCAAAGAAAGAAATTAACAATCCTGAACTGAACTGAACAAAAAAAAGACCCTCTTTTTTTTTTTCCCCTCCCTGAAAGGTATACTTTTTATACTCATCCATTCCCTTCCCTTGTGCTTTTTTTTTTTCTGCAGACAATATTCTTTTTGATCATTAGCATCAATGCAACAGAGGCAACATAATTATTTCTTCAATGTCTTGCATTTTCATATATTTCTACCTTCCCCTATTTTTTTTCTCTTTATTTACTGTCCTTTCCTGCAGACAAAACACTTTTTACAACTTTCTCTTTCCTTTTCATTATCACGTCAGTGAGTATGAAGAAGACAAAGAGATTGAGCGAATGTATTTAGTGTGATTGTGCACTGACAAACCTTATGGACTATTAATAACCAGATCGTGGCTGAAATTGAGCTAAATTCTTCTTCTTTGTCAATTTTCATCTCTTGTTCTGAGATTATGAAAATCGAATGGGCAACCCGGGGCGCAGTCTAAAAGTTTATTATATATGAGGTCTGAGTCGAAAGTATCCAGCCATTTGATATTAACCAAAGATAGCCTACCTAGCACAATGTTGCCCTAGTCTCCTTTAAAGTACTCTCCTCGGAACCTCTGGTACAAATCCCAGCATCCTGTCAAACTTTGAAAATACTCTGCAAAATTTTCTCCCAGGATTGCCATTAGCAGCCTTGTCACATTCGCCTTACTCTCGTCCACAATCTGAAATATCCCATTCAACAGCAAAGAGCCTGGGAGACAGAAGGGGAGCAGAGAGATCTGGATGATGTGTTATTTTGCCAAAAAAATCTGCATGAAGAATGGGCATTCCAAGTGGAGATTTATTTTTGTTCCCTCCTCTTGCGCACATCCGTTAGCCATCCTATTTTCATCTGCTATAACCTTTTCAACATGACACTTTATTTGCTCACTGTTGAATTATAGGCTCAACCTATCTTATGAATGGAAATTGTATTCAACAATTGGGATCCCTTGAACTCTTGGTCTTCCGAGCCTCAATGCAATGCATCAGATGCACCCAACCCTCAGAGGCCCTCGCGATGACCAAACAGTACACAAGCTCACTCGATGGCGATTCACTGCTAACTGATTAACACCACAGGGGAGCATCTTTCTATGTTTGTACAAATAAACAGATCATGTATTTAGAACTGATTACAAAAATACTTTCTGAGAAGTTCAAGGAGAGGCCTACACATATCACCAGCTTTGCATAGCCTGCATAAGAGTACCCTTCTTTTCAGTATAGCAGAGAGAAGGACTTGAACAAGGTCTTATATGCCATCAAATATGGTTAATTGCTTCCACTCGACTTGCCTCACAAATCCAAGTTTTTTTTCTAAGACAACTTTTACAGATGGGTCATTTTGATCAGGACATCAAAAGAAGCACATACAAAAAACCTTATTCCAAAGTTTCTCTTCCTCTCAGCCTGCATTAAACAGTGATAAAAATGAGTTTTGGGAACTAGGTATATGGTAATGACTCAATTAGTAGATCATGAACATGTGAAAAACCTGGAACTATAGAAGTAGGTATATGCTCTGTGCCCACATACCCTTCTTTTTCCACCACTGTTGCTAAATGATCTGATAAGAAATCTGATCCTCACGGGGATGAGAACAGTCAACAGGAAAATAACTTTTCACATTGGCATTGGCATCAGCGGCAGCAGGCAGGTGTGATTTCTTTGTCTTGATGGTACCGGTAAATACTTTTACCAGTTTTTACTTACAGAACTTTGAAAAACACTTGTCATTATTAAGTGAGGCCGAGAGGAATCCTTTGGATGACTGAACACGTTTTTTTGGACTGTAATGATCTGATGACCCCCGTGTTTTTTATGTCATGATTGCTGCTGTAACTACCCCAATTTTTCTTTTTTTTTCGGGTGGGGGTGGAGAGGAATTTTAGCTTTTTATAATCTTTTTTTGTATATTTCTGGAATTATTTCATCTACTGCCCCCTCTCAAGATAAATTAGGCAAGTGGAAAGACAAGTTATATCAGTAATTACACCTTGCCAGACTCTGAGGTATGAGGATCATAAAGATGCTCGCCCTGCCCTGGGAACGTGGAGGGGCTATTTGATAATTTCCTGGCCCTGAGGTAGAGAAATCTTTCGGCAAATAATCAATGTTCAAGACAAGAATAACAGGATAGAAGAATGAGGGTCCTAGCAGAATAGGAGCCAAAAAAAAAAAAAAAAAAAAAAAAAAATTCTGGGTTTTCCTAAATTAGCTGTCAGAATAGGCAGTATATGCTGAGTAAGTAAAAGAAAATAAAGTTCTTTAGGAGATAACAAGTCGCTAGGGGCAATATTTGTTTTTCTATCAGTTTTTCAAGAAGTAAAGAACTGACAGCTCGATAAATGTCTTTTTTTAGGGTAGAGATATAGAATTAGATTTCACCTCAAAATCTCAAGAATGCTGATATTTTCACCTTTGTCCGATGATCATGAGTGTCTTCAAGTGAAGTGAGAGGAACCCTTTCGCTGGCTACTTGGGCTCTTCATATTCCACCACTACTTGCTCCGCCTGTTTGCAATACATGAAATAGATTCAGAAGCGACAAGGACTGGAAACGGCATCATTCAATTCACTCTGTGCTATTTTATGCATAATTAGGGGAGAGATGGATCCGTGCCTTTCCCAAGGGCACAAACTGTCTCAGGTGGATTCTGAACTTGGCCGGCTACCTTATACCTCCAGTGCCTTAAAGATGACCCAAACATTAAACCAAAATTTTTCAAAGTCAAATCAAAATTCTGGAAATTGCTTCTCTTCAATAAACTCTTGTAAGAGTTCTATTTGTTTGGTAAAGTACTTTTTTCTCTAAAACAAAAATATTCTGGGGTATTATATTCTTGGGTGGGGGTGAAAAAAAACAGACTTTTTTTTTAGATTGCTTTGAAAGACAGCCAAAAGTTACCATTTCACCTACAATTAACAATGGTATAAATTATTTTTTGAGATTCACCAATTTTCAAGGTTCCTGCAATGCCTATATATGAGTATTGTGGGACCCTTAAAACTTGATGAATCTCAAAACTTTTTATTCTGTCGTTAATTGTGAGTAAAAATGTAACTTTTTGTAAACTTGAAGGCAATTTGAGAAAGCTTTTCTTTTTTCCTCAGTGTCAACCTCATGTCTTCATTGTTGGTAGATCCAAATAATTGTTTACTATGATTAATTATAGGTATTTTGTTATTTGAATTCCATTTATGACATTGCTCTTGCTTTTGAAGTTCATTTTGAGGTCGTAAATCATTTTTCAAAGATTGATTTTCATAAATTATTAAAGCTCATGGTTTGAAATTCCTTTAATCTCTACCTACCTATTTACCTACCTCAGTAGATAAATGCCTGCCTGCATATCCACCAACCTCCGTAGATACAAATCAATCTACTAACCAACCAACCTCTCTATATACATGCCTGCCTACCTATCTATCCAGCCAAGTAGGTAAATGCCTGCCTGCCTACCTATCTATCCAGCCAAGTAGGTAAATGCCTGCCTACCTACCTATCCAGCCAAGTAGGTAAATGCCTGCCTGCCTGCATATCTATTTAGGCATAAGGCGACACTTAAAAATCGATTGAATCTCTGAAATGTGTATACAGTGGTTAATTGTGAGTGAAACGGCTAGTTTTAGAGGTAATTCAGGGGAATTTGAGAAAGTCAGGGATTTTTTTGCCCACCCTTTTATATATTGATTTACTTTGACTAGAGTGCTCATCTTGCTTGTTATTGTCATAATGTTTTGGCCGTTGCACCCTCTGACCTTTTTAGTATCTGTTATAGTAGGTGACATTCTAGAAATGTCAAACTGAACCCTTTATCAAATCCAGCTTATTCTTATTCTGCAATCTATGCCAGAGGATATCTCATATCAATTAATTCTTCCTACTTAATTCATGCTTGCCTCTTCCACTGAACCAGTGTATACAGTGAGAGGAAACAAGTATTTGGACACTCACAAAATATTCATTTAACGTACTTCCGATTCACACAAGTGATATATTTTGATATCAAAACAACAATTACTGAGAAAAAAATACGAATTTCCAAATAGACAATGCAGAATAAAATATCAACAAAAATAGCAGCCTTCCTCAGCTGTATAATTCATTAAGGAAAGCATTATTACTAGAGACAGTTTGATCTCTGGATGTCAGAGATTCAAGCCATAAACATTAATTTTCATAGGTTCAATTGAAAAAGTCCAGCCACACGCATCAAGTCGATCAAAACATTATGAACATGGAAGATGTCTGCAGGAACCTCTGGTACTAGGATCTAGAACTATCTGCAGGAGAGAATCATTTCTGATGGGACGCGTAATACTTCAGAGTAATTTGCTGATCCCAATGTGAGTGTTAGTCTAAACAACGCTTGGATTAATGCGAGGGCAAGTATGTAATTTTGCTTTTTGCATCGCAAGCACGTTTGAGAAGAGTTTATTTTCTGAATACACATTTCTTCCTGACCATCACATCCTAAATAATTTTGTCTTCTATTGATGACATCCGGACTTTCATATTGGGATTTAATAGAAATGGTAATTATTGTAACTTTCTTTCCTGAGGACTCTAATCATCATTAAATAGATAGTTTATAGCATGATATAATTTAATGTATAAATTAACTTGGCAAAATTCTGGGGGAAAAAAAAAAGAGAGAAATATTGGAAGAATAAAATGGAAATGTTTCAACAATTACAACCTTATTTACTCAGATACAATGCGATCTCAAATATAATGCCATCCCCACTTTTTGTAGCTAAAAAATCAGTAATACGGGGATTTGTTGCTTCACGTTCAATTGTATATATGTCAGAATTGAAAAACCCTGATCAACAAATGGGACGTATCGAATGTAAGCAGTCATGCTGGCTTTTAAAACATAAACAAAGCAATCATTAAGACAGAAATATAAAGGCACAACATATACCTAGAGTGTATACTTTACAAACTACTTGATAGCACTATGAAACTCTATGCTACTGGCTTCTTTACTCTACTGTAAATCTGATAGTCATTCTAGTGTAAATTCTGTTTTCTTACAAATAAAAAGTTTGCAGAGTCTTTGTGTCATAGGCTACAGTATAAAGGTGACGGTGCAACTTGTAAAATCTTTACTCCCCCATTTTAAAACGTAATCAAAAAATCAATTAAAAAAACATATTCTTCTGTTTTTCCGAGAAAGATAAAAAGAGAGGCTCATACTGTTTTTATTGTACGTAAGCAAATTTATGAAAAACAAAGAGAAAATGCAAACAACATTGAACATATTTTCTTGAAAAGAAAAACCCTCCCTGAAAAGAGACTCAGCCAGGTCCTTCAGGCGAATACGATGCTATCATTTTTGCCGATGCTGACTCAATGTTGGTTATTACACTTGAGAAGTCTTCCTGGGGTGGGGAGATGTGGGAACACCAGTAGATGTTAATGATTCTGATCATGTGTAGGAGTGGAGGTAATTTATTTATGAAAGTGTTAACCAGATAAGTTCTAAAAAATTAAAAAGTGAAAATAAAATTAGTAGTGAAGAGAAATGATGTTTTGGATAGAAAGAAAAGTTTAGAAAATTAGTGGAAAGAAATTTTTGAATAAAAGTTCACAGAACAAATTAAGATTGATATTGTACCTCTGTAAGTGCAAAAACGTAAGCTATGGTAGACTAATGCTGTGATATGTCTCAATTTTGCTTACATTATTTTACGGTACTTTTTGTTATTACTTACTTGCTGCTACCATAGAGTTACTTTCATCAATTAACATTTTCGTACGAATATATGTATCACTAAACATGTTCCTGTTACATGTTTTTTCTCTTCATCAATACTGTTTTCATTTTGGGGGTCAAACATCTACCCAACACTTGTTTCTTTAAATTGACTGTGGATTTTCGAATCGTTATTGGCCGACAATTGAGTGGGGACAACTGAGCGTGAGGACAATTGTGTGAGAGACAATTCAGCGAAGGAAAATTGACAGATCTATGTTGAACTTCCTACAATCACACAATGATAATGTCGAAAACTGAAAAATCTAAAAACCAGTGTTTTTATTTAATTATGCTACGTACTTTTTGGTATGATGAATTTTTTCTCCGAAATATTTTTAGTTCACTTGCCTGTTGTGTTGGAACTTGTGTTGCTGAGATTGTCTAAGTTCAGCTTGCCCAGGTCACCAAGAATCCTAGGGCTGGTCCCAGGCACTAGTTCTATCCTGTACGGATTTATCATAAAATTTGTATTTATAATTATGTATATCAATGGCAGCCCTATGACTGAGTGTGCACCCCACCGCACATTGTTGAATTTTGACCCCTAACAAAAGTAAAAGGTTAACATGTTTATTTTTTTTATTTGAAAATTTTATTCTGTATTTCATTTTCAAAAAATAAAATACTCTTGTACTAAAACTTGTTCTTTTAAGTAAATTAATAACCAAATATATAACAGTTTTAAAAATGAAGATAAATGATGTTTATCAAGTACAGTCTAGCCAATTTTCTCAGAATAAAGTTGTTTTAATCTCCCACTTAGAAACTTCTTTTACAGGACATATACACGAAGTATTTACTTACATTCATTTTTTTTTTTTTATAATGGTATACAGAATGATTTACACCTAAAGAAATTAATGAGTTTTTACCCAAAACTTAAAAAAAAATATAAGAACATTTCTTTCAAAAGTAATTTTCCTTACTTGCATTAGACAGTGGATTAAAGGGGCATGACTAATTTTTAAATTTAGAAGATTGTAACGGTTGTGGTAAAAGTTGCTGTCAAAATTGCAAAAATGCTTGTTTTGTATTATTTTAACTTGTATACTTATGAATATTGATTTTTGTGGGGCATTTCCTTTAGTTATGGTCTATACTAAAGATATTTCCTCTTAAAAGTATTTTCTGTTTTAAGTGCAGAATACACATTGGCAATAGTAGAAAGCTGATGCTGGTATGTACACAGGCCTAAGCTAGTTATGCTTTCTAGCTAGTGCAATAATGTACACATATATAATATAAAATGTATCTTATTTAAAGATGTGCACATTATATGAGATTATCTGCTATATAGTACATATTTGGTGCTATTTAGTCAGTACAAGTAGTGTGGTAGGATGGCACAGTATACAGCGTTATACGGTGATCACATAATGTCCAAATTGCTTAACATCCTATTTGCATGAAAGTACGGCTGTCCAAAAGGAAACCAAACTTTCAAAACAGCGCACCAATGAGACATTTTAGAGTGCTCGCTACTAAAGTATTATGTAGCAGTGGCTTTGAGCTTTTGTATAGAAAAAAAAAACTGCATCACACCACTTGGTTAGTATTTGAGCTGCATGTGTTAGAATCAAGGTGTGAGGTTCACGTTTGATGTTTTTCTTTCAAAATCAACAGACAACGATCACATTGAGAAACTTTCATTCTGTGATCTGCGGAAATCATCATCTGACTGCCCGAGGAGTTGAGAATCTGTGAAAGTCTTGAAACAATTTCCGTGGCCCCCAAGGTTGGGAACCAATGTGCTAAATGTTAGGAAAGAGGGCGCCCTCATAGAAACTAGCCCCCCCCCCCCGTCTCCCCAAATCTCAAACTATGCCCCGGAACATCCTTAATCTTCTATCCAGAGATCTGACCTTGATAATTTTTTTTTGTTACTTACTTGGCTTTCTTGGGGAAGAACTCTGGAAATATTTGCATCCTGAAGTTTGATTGGGACAACCGCTTGACTTCCTCTGTCAATAACTTTATTCGTTTTTCCATTTCTTCTTTTGCTTTGAGATGAAACTTAATTTCCTTCAGGGGAGAGAAAAAAAAGGAAAAATAATCACAGGTTATTATTCGCTTTATTTGAAATCAGAAGAATCTTTTTTTTCGTTTTGGAAAGATATGTTTTTTTGCTTTTTTTAAAAGTTTCACACTTCTCACGAAAGAGGCAAAAAAATTTATTAAAAATTTGGAAGAAACGGCGGATAATTATTTCATTTCATGTTTGGGATATAAATTTTTTTAAAAACTCTAAAAATGTTAATAATTTTAATGAAAATCAATTTTGCCAGAGTAGAACGAAAAGCTGCAAAAAATTTAAAAAATAAGTAATATTTGCTTTCATGTAATTGAAGATATACACCTTTTTATAAAGAAAATTGAAGAATTTCCTGATTTTTATCATTTTTGAAAGTGCTGGAGAAAAACAAATAAAAAACTGAAATAATGGTTGATTTTTATTTAATCTTATGTTGTTGATCTGCCTATAAAAAAAAATGAAATCATTTTGAAAGCCTTTCAAGGTTGCAAAAAAAAGTATTGAAGATAACAGATCTCAATGATAAGGAATGAAAAATACAAGGAAAACCCAGTTAAGAAAATTTTAAGCAGTCATTGGCAAAGCAACATTAATGTTTTCTGATGTGATAAGATTTACACTACCCTTCTCAGTGCTACCCCATTAGGTGCTGATTCCAAAACAAATAATTTTCATAATAAATCTAGAAATGACAGCATCATAGACAGTCTCCGAAATAACTGTACACTGTGCACTTAGATTAATGTGACGTGTTGGAGAATAAACACATACACAATAATTTATCAGCTTGCAAGATATGTCAACATCCAGAGATATTTCCCCCATTCCAGGGAATACCTACCAGATGAGATACAAAGCAATAATACATTCCATCCAGTTGAGGCTCAGCAATGACATTCACTTGTTAGTCACCCAATAAAAACCATCATGTGACCAGAATCTTTTGCATTAATTGATCAATTAAAAAGTTGGAAAAAGGAGTGAAACGAGTCTATGGGCAGGTTACACAAAAAGATTTAGTTTTGTTGACCTGACGGACACAAAGTAAGGGTCGAGTTTAGCATTATAAATTATCATTATAAACTGAACTTAGCATGAATTTAAAAAAAAAAAAAAAGTTTTGTGATTTTCAAAAACTTACATGTTAAAAAAAATGCTCCCAGATCCCATTAGCAACCACAGAAATTTTGGTGGCAATAGCTCTAGCTGCCTTTGAGTTATGCGATGATAGACGTACAGATATTTGGTGCATTGTAGTAAGATGATTATTAGTAAATACTTGCAAAAATATTGATTTTAACAAACAAATATGTGGCGAAAAAGATTGTTCTTTTGTCACTTCAAAAAATCTTGTTGCTTGTATGAAGTAAATAAATAAAAAAAAAATGCTTTATTCATGAGATAAGAAGAATCAAATATAACCTCCAACCCAAACGCAAACAAACAAACAAACATAGAAACTAAAAAAAAAACAAAACAACATAAAATAAGCCCAAGCAGAATTACATAAAAGAATATTGGGAACTTCATTACGGCAGAGGAGTTTTGTGCGGAATTTCATTGAACCTTATCATTAGTTGGTTGGCCATTTAATTTGTTCTGACATTCACCAGTCCGTTAGAGTTTAAGATATTGGCTCGGGCCAAATGTCCAGCTATTGTAAGTCCAAGGGGAATAAAATTGGCTGCATTCATCTGGTCAATGAATACATAGAGTTTCTGAAATATGATTGCCATCACAGAACCCTCTGGCTTGTGCCAAAACATGGAAATAACAAGATTTCACTTGCACTAGCAAATCTGATGTCTCCGGTAAATAATTTTCCAATGCAGACTTATTGTCTGCAAAGGTCAGGAAGGGTCAAAAACATTTCGCTTTTTTTTCAAACTTTTGCTGCTGTACATCTAATATAATCTGAGCAGTTTCTAGCGAGTACTCTTCTCTGCTGGGTATATTGTTGGTGTGGATTAAAAATAAAAGTTGAAGAATTCATTTCAGTTATCTTGAACTTTCCGGTTTGACATTAGCAGACAGGAGGAGTTACTTCATTCAGATATCATATCAATATGATGGGACTATAGATATATATGACTAGAAAGCTTTATAGCTTTAAACACTAAATATATTAAAAAAAAAACTTTTTTCCAAAAAATTTATGTCATTCCCCAATGCCTGTTAAAGTATTTTATGTAATTTTCTTCAGTGTTTTTTTTTTTTTTTTTTTTGACGTTTAACTCAGGCTTTGATATTATAATACTATGTATGAAATTTTTTTGTGGGGGTTCATCATTTCTTTACCAAGCAACAGTTATGGGGATTTAAAAATAAAACAGTTATATTAACAAGACTTCCAAGCAGCATTGATTAAACACCACCTCCTTTTCAGCAATGATTTTAACATCTACCTAAAATTATATACAGATATATATATATATATATATATATATATATATATATATATGATAGATAGATAGATAGATAGAGGGGGAGAGAGAGAGATCAATATCATTTTGGCAATGCGAAAATAATTTTACTTTCCTTCTTTACAAAAGTTTTGTCAGTGATTTATTTTACAAGATATATGTACATAAGTACTAAAAAGTATGTTGTAAGAAAGAAATAAGTGCTGAAACGTTTTTTCCTCAGTGGTTAAAAGTTAATGAGTTTGATTCCCCAGGCAGGAGTCAAAGATTATATGCTATCAATGAATTCTGAAAATTAGATTACACACAGAATACTTCCCCACCCAAAATTCTATATTTTGTCAATATTGCAAGACAAAGGTAGAAAAAAAAGTATATTCTTGGCAATATGAGATCGTTATTTAAAAAATAGAGAGAACAGAAATAAATAGAAAGACAAAATACATGGTTGGTTTTTGAGTATATGGTGGGAACATGGAAAAGATGCAGGTAGCCTAATGGTTAGCTGAACAGAATTAGTAAATTGAGTTCAATCTCTGAATGAGACAGTATGCATTCACTTTGCCCTAATTAACTTTGGAATGGCATGAATCCATCTCATCTACCCCTTCAGATATGGATACATAGCAGGGAAAATTGGGATCCTCAGCCTCAGTTGGCAACTAGTTTAGGAGACAGACATTTCTGAATTCAAACCAGGAAAGCCTATCCCCAGATTGTTGTGAGGGTCTGTAAATAGACAGAGTTGGGAACGTTTCCCCCAAAATGCATTGTCAACAGGGCTCAGGTAAAGCTTCAACTAGCCTTGCAAGCTGGATGTGGATTATAAAATCTTTTTAAATAAAGAATAAAGGAGAATAAAAACAGATGAACAAAATAATGCAATCACTGTCTCCACTTCTCCATGACACCTTGAGAAGTACAAATAGAAGATGTAAGTGGATCACACCGAATTAATATGTGTGTGTGTGTGTGTGTGTGTATGTGTGAGAAGTATTATCATATGAAAATAAGTGATGGGTATAAGTTGAGTTTTTGGATTTGAAATTAAATAGTATAGGATTTCAAGAATTTGTAAAGGTTTCAATGAGAGAGTTCTGCTTCCTTCAAGAAAAGCTTCACTTGTCTGACAATTGAGATGAAACCTTATAGATATATTACCCTCAAGTCCATTGCCTTAGATACTGAACAAAACAATCAAGTACCTTTTGATAACTAAATCCTGTGAATTAAAAAAAAAACAACAACCCGAAACAACTGACAGCAAAGAATGTAGGTAATTTGGTTGAAAGTCAGACGTTTTTTTCTTCCAATGTTCAAGAGTCAATTTATTTCTCCTTTTTTTTTTCTTGACTCTTTTAAGACTTCTTGGACATATGTATCCTGAGGTTCCTATGATGGCTGGGATATTTATGTCAAATAGATCTCTTTTAGAAGTCTAGTGGGATGAATCTGTCATGAAGAAAAAGGTAAATAAGATTTTCCAAGCTTTTACAAATGCAGACAAAAATATTATCATAAGACAAAACCCATCCCAAAATTTGTTCAGATTATGAGTGAATAGGAAAGAGGTGGAGGCTAGATTATCAGCTAATTCTATGACTTTGAAAAATTAAATCTTTTTGCTAATACCAGAGAAAGTGATAATCATATTTCACAAAAAGTCATAGTTTCTCTACTTCGATAACGACCAGTAAAAACTCACACAAACAATTAGCCACATCCATCTAACTATCTATCTTATTCATAAGTAGAAAGATGTGCTGAAACTAAGGTAAATAAAAGTAGTCTATTAGTTAAGGACCTAACATTGAAAATCTAGCCTAAGTAGTATGCTTCATTTGCTCTTACTACTTCCCAAGGGTTGAGTACACCAAGTACATCAACAACCATGTAGGAACACAGATAAACAAACCTTTGTGATACACAATTATGCTAGATCTGAGCACGCAAGATCTCCTGCCTACCATCTCATCAGATATATACACTTGTTCCAAGTCTTGGTGAGAAGCTTGCAGAGAAATACTTTGGTAGTTCACAAATGGATTCAATTAGTCAGCAGGTTTTTTGTTTTTTTTAAAACTCTCCATTTTCCTTTGCCTTATGTCATCTATATGGAATTTTCTTTGCCATTCAAGAAACAAAATGAAAAGCAACAAAAAAGGGCATTCAGGGTTCATTTCCCATGAAAAGGTCTAGTTGCGACAAAAACAAGAAATTAAAACATCAACAACCTCAAGAGTTGAAAAGCTCCCTAGAAAACTAAAAATTGGAACAGTTATGTGGTGAAGGCCCAAGAGGTGACCAGTCAAAATATGATATTGAAAGCAACAATAATGGAGATATCAATCTGAATACAGTAAACTCTTGTAGAAACAACACTATTTAATGATACACATTCTAATGGCATGTTAGTTTTCATATTCTCACAAGTCTATTGTCGGAGATTAGTTTGCAGCAATAGCATATGTATTTTCCAGCTCATTATTTTAAAAACTAAAATTAGTGAACCCTTCAAATAATATCACCAAGAGTAACATGGGTCATGATTGTGAAAGGGTTATAAAAAGTAATTTTTGTCTGTATTATTTGGTTCCTCATGGCTAACACGCTTCATATAAAATCATCCGGTTATTACAGTAAATTTGTTATAATAGCAATCTCGTATCCCGAAGGTTGCCGTAATAACGGAAGTCTACTGTATATTATTGACATTCAGAACTTTAGACAATTATCGTAAGCTGTGTAGAAATCTGTGTTCAGATGAGGGAAGTGCATATATGTCTCATTATAATTAAAGGTTGAGAAATAGTGCTTCATGTTGATGCAGTAATATGTATTTGTGTGCCCAGGGGTGCGCACACAGGTAATGCAATCATGCTGGGGTGTATTAATTTGTAAGGTCAGAAAATATCTTATTACTTCTGAATATATGACTATGTGTGGCAGTAGAAGAGTTGCTTGCGATGGTTGGCTGGGTAATTGAGAGAATCTAATCCATCAAAGATAAATAATCAGATGTTTCCACCGTCAATTTAATTGAGACATGAGCAAGTAAAAGAGGTTTGTGTTTTATTTATATGACATATTTCACTAAGATGATAAATTTGCTTACCATATTTACATACTTATGCTGAGTCTAAGATTTAGCCGTTGAGGCAAAACACATATTCATTAATATATATCGAATTTTTGGGTGTTGTAACTTATACTCATCAATGGTTCTATAGTGAATTATATTGTGTCTGTTTTATATGATAATTTGTCAGTCATAAAGATTGTTCTGTGATTGTTGCTAGATGGCATTAGGAACTTCTTGTTGAAACTAATCTAATTCAAAAAGATTGATTTTGATTGTATCACAATAGCCGTCATTGCTGTGTGTATTTCACAAAACATTTTGACAAAATTGAGATATTTGTGTTCCCTGGTTTTGATATAGAAGATGGAAGAAATTAAACAAAGAGTGGATACTTCACAATAATGTGGAATACAAGAATTCGACAACAAAGAATTAAGTAACAAGAAAAGTGGATTTTTGCAACAATGAAAGAGATTGTGGAGCGAGCAAAATGGACCATGGCTAGAAGTACCAAGAGTAAGTCTTCTTCTAAAGAATGTGATGCTGTGTATATAGTGGGATTTGCAGGGAGTCCGCTACAATGAGCTCTTTCCAGTGGACCAAGCAATTGATTTGAACAAGTGTTGCTCCCAATTACGCCAACTGGAAGCAGCAACTAATGAAAAGTGTCCAAAATTAGTAAAGAGAAAGGGTGTAATATTCTATCAGGATAATTCTGTGCTTCTTTGGTGTCCAGGCAAAAAATGTTACAGCTTAGCGTGGGAATTTCATCCACCACATTCAGCAGATATTGCACCATTGTATTACCATTTTTTCAGGTCTTCACATGATTTTTTCGTGAAAAATTTTCAATTCACAGGAAGACTACAAAAGGCACCCAGAGCAGTTCTTTGCTCCGAAAGATCCATTTTTTCATCTGAGTTCATACCTTTGGAAATAAGCAAATATATTTGACCAAAGTAGGTGAGCAATGTCCTTAGGCTGGCTATGGCTTCAGCTGTCTCTGCCGTGGCTCTAAATATCACATTACCACTTACTCTGCCTGTTTGTGATATATGACTCAAATTGGATGTGACAAGTACCCAGAGCAGCATCACTCACTTGATGTCGCTCTATTTTACCTGTAGCTAAGTAGAGAGATGAAGTCATGCCTTTCTCAAAAGCATTAGTGCAAAGTGAACACAAACTGTTTGAGACGCAGTCTGAACTTGGCTACCCTGCACCTCCTATGTATTTGACCATTGCTAAAAATATGTCTTGGAAATTCTTCAGTTAATATATTTCATCTGAATGCAGAACTACATTACAAAGAGAAGACAGGTCTGATTAGTCACTCAATAGAAACCATCACATAAGCAATGACTTTTGGCAGCATAGAGCGTTGAAGATGATCAAATGAAAAATCAGAAATGGGGGTGATCAATGAATAAGTTACATCTCTAGCCTTTTGATGGGCAGTGATCTTATCAAAAGAAAGGTCTGGATTTCCGAAAAAAGGAATATGAACTCTGCTGGACATAAATTGACAATTTTAGCATAAACTTATGTTGCAAATTGAACCCCCAACTAAACTGAAGTTTGAATTTTCAGCCCAGCAGCTCCATAGCTTATATATATATATATATACCCAAAGTTATCTACACCTCATATGAAATCCAAAAATATTCCAGTTTTTAATATTGTCAACAAAGATTCCAAAAGATAATGAAACACAAACCTTATTCTGAATGCAATTTTCCTGGAATCTTATTTTCTGAAAACCCCTCGCCAATGAGTAAGAGATAAAAAAAGATGACAGTTTTGGTTGGAATCTCAGAAAATGCATTGATACACTCATCACTGCTTGCATATATTCTTTCTTATATCGAGGGCAAGCAGAAAAAGCTATGGGCTATTGGATTGAAGTATATTTTCCAATATAGGTTAAACAATTTTTTTACATACGCCATGAAATCGGAGGTTTCAATAACAATTTGTAGATAGGTAAACAGTGGACTAAAGGAGCCATGACTAGATTTGGGGATGCATCGACTGATTTTTTCCAAGTTTGTCCACATTATCTCTGAATGTTCTCAGTGAATTTCAATGATATCTTTTGGAAGGGTGCACCATGCATGAAGGAAGAATAGATTATATTTTGGGGGGAATCCAGGAATTTTTTGAGTGAGAGATATTTTTTCATATATCAAGACGATAGACTGAAAATCAAAACTCAAATAAATTGTAGCTATATATCGAACGATTTTTATTCAGTTCTTATTTAGTGTATGACATTTGCAGAGGTATGTGCTCCCTGCGTACTTTCAACTTTTCACTGTTATCAACCAAACAACAGACGCAAAAATAAAGCGATACGAGGAATTAGAGTTTTTATTATTTTCCATTACAGATTTAGGAATTTCAAATTTGAACAAGAGGTATTTTATTCTCTGTTTGACTACATTTGGGTTGTATTATCCATTACTTACCGTAAACATTCAAAAATACGATTGTACATAAATCAACTTTGACTCAATCTCTCACATTTTACCTTATTTTAAAAGCTTCCATTTAAAATATCATTTCCTATATACATCTATCTTGTTCTCTCTATCTCACTTTTCCAACACCCACCCAGACACCAATCACAGATTAATGCTCTCCCACTCTGTCTAGCTAGGATTGCCATCCATAAACTCAGAGATTGATGGACATTGTTTTATTTTTATGGGTTTCTCATATTTAAATGAGTCTGTTCCTTATGTGTATAGTGAAAACTAACTTGTTTCTATCCTATAGCAAGTGCCACATACTTTATATAAGGTTGTGGTGCTAAAAGTGAAAGAATTACTAATGTGATTGAATATTTTGCAGATTCAAGCTAAACAGAGATATAATCTGCCTACCAGAACTATCATCATAGGACTCATCAGTTTTCAAGCTAGTCTGGCTGGCTGCTTTGTTATCTATGTATGCATCATGTAAACAAGCCACACCAAAGGAGCTAGTGGGCTGAAAATTTAAAGATTTACTCCTTATTACGATAGAGAAGTGTGGCAAATCCTGGGGAAGGTCTATGTCCAACGACAGACGTTAAAAGACTGATGATGATCATGTTAAAAAAACAAGGTTTCTTTTGTTTTTTTGAAAATTCCCCCAAATTGGTTCATTAGTTTATGTCTGACAAGATTCATGCTTTTTTTTTTTTCAAGTTTAGTATCTTAATGATCACTGCCAAGCAAAAAACGAAAAAAGTAACTTATTCATACATCAGCCTTTTTCCCATTCTTTTATTTGATCACCCCCAACTAAATCTTAAGTATTTATAAAGATTGCATATCATCATTAGAGGATCATTGGGAAAATGTTATTGCTTCAAATGGTTCATACTTTGATAAGATATTTATCATTTTCTGTAGTTCATATCATCCTTAATGTTTCTATTCAAAAATATCATTTCAAATGTAGCAACCCAAATGATATCAGAATAAAAAAAAAGGTTCATTTGATGCTCTAAGTATGAGCTGAAAGTTCAGAAATGTTCCGTACATGAGAGTGGCAATTCCTAAGCATTTATATTGTGATGTCTTACTGCCTTCAGTAAGGGGAGGTTACTCTTGACTCAAAAATCTTCATATATAAGAAATAAAATTCTCAAGAATAAGATCTGTATTTTATTTTATAAAAATAAGTTCATAATGTAGGAATGAATTCGAGAGTAGTATGGGACATTTTTAGGAAGAGATAAACACTTTGCCGACCAAGCAAAAAAAGGCGTCTACATTGTTACAGCAGCAGATTGTGCAGTGTTGCATCTTGGTATGCTGGAGAGCTGGAGGTACCAGAGAGTCACTGGGAGTGTCTTCTGTGAGAGATACTTCGTGTTCATAGAAAAATCTTGAGAGAGTAAACTCAAGGCGTATAGGTTGCAATCAGCCAACAAGATTTAACTCAACCACTTGACTCAATTGAATCAATACTTAGCTTTTTTGACCACTCGTTAAGTCGAGTTGAAAAAATATTCAAATGTATCATTATCACTGGCGAACTGAGTGGAAATAAACACCTTGATATATTTATCTTCAGATGAATTTCAAAGACGACAATGTTAGTATATTATCCCTGGACTAAAAATTTTTTCTTTCAAAGTTTATTCACCTGACCTTGAAAGATCTTCATTCCTATGGAGGAACAGGACGGTAAAAACAATGTGATCAAAGTCATCATAGATCACTACACTTTATATGATTCTTTTCTTTAGAGGCACGAGTCAATCTTCTTTGCATAAGTATTTCAGAGGACAGCCTCCAGCAAAACAAATTAAATCAAATGAAGATAGAGGAAAATTGACTGAATATAAGAGAATTTGAATTATTCAAGAAAAGTGGAAAACTGGACGATCATAGCTAAGAAGAATAAGAAAATGGTGTGACTTATGTGCAAAAAATAAGTAAGAAAATAAATGAATCATTCACGGTTGGTTGCTCCGTAATGAAGTAGGAACAAATAGAATGGCTTGAAAAATAAACAGATTTCCTTCAAAATCTAAAAATTGAGATTGAAAAAACTCCACTTTGAAGAAACAGATGCTGGAAAAACTATTTCTCTCCTAAATATAGTGCAAAAAGCAAAGCTTGACGAACTTATAAGAAATACCAATTCCATAGGGAAAGAAGGAAAACCACTAAGGGGGTTCATTTGTCTTGTAGAACTAGATAAATGCAAAAGTATTGCAGTGGGAGAAATTTATACAAATGTTTTCCCCAAGAGATCTCTTCTCATAGATATCTGATATTGAAATACAAAGTATTAAGGAATATTTTGCAAGACCGACATTCTTTTCAATTTTATTTTATGGATCTGTTGATTGATCAACACTGGAAGACGAGATCGTTTACATAAGCTTTGCATAAGAGGAGAAAATATTGTTCATCATGCTGGAATAAAACCAGTGAAAAACCCAATGCTACAAATATTGATAAAGCAAAAAACAAACCTTACATTATATGAAGCCATGAGAGAGAAGAAATTGGTCGGAATCGTTTCCGTTCTGCCTTCTGTCATGAAGGGTAGAATTAATGGAGCAACACAAATAAAAGCAGACAAACAATATATATCATTGTGATTCACTGCCTATATCATCGGATGGAACTTGACATAAGGGACTCAGTCAAGAATATATCTCTAGATATAAAATGTAAAAAATCCTTTAAATGCCCTCTCTACCTTGTCACAAGTCTGCATTATATTGAGCAAGCCTAAAGAGGCATTTTACATCATCACACACATAACCAGCTTTTCCGAAGAATGTTACTGGAACTTGCCGAGTCGATCACAGCTTAATAGCATTAAAAAAAAACTTGAGTACGGATCTACAGCAATTGCTTTACACCTAGAAGAAAGAACAAATAAGCAAGTTTCGAATGCCGGTGAATCTCAAAGAGCTGTAGCTTTGGGAATTTTAAAAAAAAAGTTTTTTTCAATAATAAAATATAAATTGAAATTACTTCAAGTTTTGTTCATCCTTTCAAAACTATCAAAAGCTCTCCAAGATAAGATCATCATCATCATTGGAAATGTGCAAGAAACTATCTCTTCACACTGAAATTACTCAGCTTCAAGACTCTTCAAGATAACAGCTTTATTGAAGGAATAAAAAACAATGTTTTTCGTAAATTTCAATTACATGGAAATGACATTGATTACAAAAAGGCATGCGAATAGCTAAACACCAACTTACAAACTGAACTACGACACCGCTTCTTAAATGACACTGGTATGATTCCAGCCACAAAAATCATAAACCTTAATTCATAGTCTGATAGAAATAATTTTCAAAATCTTGGCAATGTTATGATTGAAAAACTGATTCTTTATTTTTCTACTCCTTTTCTGAAATGCCTCTGTAGTAATAGAAGAGATAAACAATGAGTGGTTATTATTGAAATTCAAAATTTATAATGACAACTTTCAGATGGAGACTTTGAAAACAATTTTGTGGAAATATGTGGACCTGATGTGGTCAATCTAATGATAGTGAATCATCATCTAGAAATCTTGATTAAATTTTGTTGAGTTATAGTTATGCATTAAATTTTCTGTTATTTTCTTTACTATAACAGTTACAATGATTGACTTTGTAGGAAGAACACTTGGTAAAGAGACATTATTTGGGGCGGGTAAACTTGACCCTCTAATTTGACCAGTAGTTGAGTTACTTTTTTTTTTTTTTAAATCTTACATGCTGGGTGCAATCCTTGCATGCATCCTAACTAGAATAACAATGTGAATACACCTGGTAGTAAAATATCCTAACCCTCATTTATTCTCTGTGTCAACCAGGTACCTTTTATTTGATACATTCTGGTATGGAAAAGTTAAACTGTTAGGATAGTTTGGTATGTACGTGCCAGTGGTTACCCATTGTCTCTTTCTCCATGACAGCTTATCAGGGATGCTTCATCCTTTTGTGTCTAATGTGTAAAGTCCCTTTATCTGTCTTCCATCACTGTTAATTAGCCTTATGCTGGTCAAATGTCATCATGGCTACTCTCCACAAAAAGACAATTCCTAAACTTATATTGAAACACTCCAGACACTTATGGGGGAAAAAATGATTTTAATGTTTTATTTTCCAACAATTGACAAGTTCCAAGTATTTTTTTCAGGCTATAATTTCCAAATATTTTGCTATCTTGATGCCAACTTCTTTCTTCTTACTAAAAATATCACAGTCACTTGCAACTGAGGGTTGACAAGGTGAATAGTTTTCTCTAAATCAGCATCTGTTAAGCCAAACCATCGGAATTTTAGTACTGCAGCTTAGTATATGACAGATATATTACACACAGATTTATGGTATCAATAAATGTTCAAGTGTAGCTAAAAGAGTAAGGAAGGTAAATGCAGACAAATAGATGTCGAATTTCTATTTATTTATAGAGGAATTTGTAAACACTGTGATACTGTGCAAGCACATCTCTGTGAAAAAGTTACATTTAGATTCAATTTCTCAATATTGATAAAGGCTTAGTCTTATACATGTCATTATATATGCTGTGTAAGAAGATATGTGTGTATGAGGATATGTGCATTTATATATTTCAAAAGAGTAGGGGAACAAAATGAAACTGAAGAACTTAATCTCAGACACACACTGATAAAATGATAATTGGGCAGTTATTATCGAGATTGGTTAATACATTAAGCTTAGAGTAGATGCCAGCCAGCCAGCCAGCCAGCCAGACTAGCCACTAATACCTTTTTTCTTTTTCAACTTCAACCATTTCCAATTTTATACCGAATGAATAAATGTTAGTTGTCTAGAATCACTTCTAAGTTTCTTCTCCTGGAACAGTTTAAGCTTCAACAACCTTAAGAGCAATTGCAACTTTCCTTCATGCCTCACTCAGCTGTGGAAAAAAATGACTGATTGGAACAAAGGACAAAAAAAATTAGACAGGCACTTTAACAGAACAAAGGCATAGCTAGTTAATAGAAGTAGATAATGTTCATGCTAAATTAATTTTTCAGTTTGTGGAGGATAATTGTTTATGCATCATTTATGAGCTATTTATAAGGATTACCCAGCATTGCCAAGGTTACACTAGCCCCAGGGAACATTATAAAACATTATTGGTTAATTCTATTTCCTCAGCTATTCTTTTAACATAGTAATTAAAGACTAAAGAGGAGAGATGGAAATAACTGAAGCCCCCCAAGAAAAACTGATATTCTTAAGTTAAATCTTTACAAATATTTTTTCACATCTTATGAAATACATTTTAATTAAGGGTAACTTTGAGACGTGGAACATTGAAAAAAAGCTCAGAAAACATTTTGATGAAAAAAAAAAAAAAAATTGCTTCAATAAATTATATGTAAAATTCTCTAAAAGTGACCTACAATTTTTCAATAACTTAATACCTAATAAAGACTAAAAAAAAGTGTAAAGATCATATATATACCAGTTTTATTGGTATCTATCTGTAGCATTTGAAAATCTGCTCTGAACTGCTCATTATAAATGGTATTCTATACATAAAAAGAAAATAACTTACCATAATTCAAAAGTCTGTGTCTGTCATTGCATAACTAAAGGGCAGCTAGAGCTATGGCCACCAAATTTTCTGTGGTTACCAATGGGACACATAGTCATATTTTTAGCATTTCATCTTTTGAAAATTCTAAAAAAATGCAAGCTTGACTCTCAAAAACACACAAATCCAACTACTTCTAAAAAGAAGGATATATAACCAATGTATCCTAGCGATAGTCACCAATGGAACTCAAACATGGAACCTAACCAAAAGGTTGACCTTCAAACTGAAAACCATGCAACATGCACATGAGAGAGTCATGCTCACCTTAACATGGATAGATCATAAACAGTACAGTATATTAGAGAAAAGACAGGAGTCTGAGATATCATAGAAACCATTAGAAAACTTAAATGGCAATGGGCTGGACATGTTGCAAGAATATCAGAAAACCATTAGATATCACAACTCACAATGTGGATCCCCAGAGATCATATGCAAAATTGTGACTGACAGAAAGTAAGATGGTGTGACAAGCTAAATAAAATCAGGAAGTACTGGCTCCATGATGCTCATTAATAGAGAGGTCTCATGAATCTTGGGGGAGGTTGATATCCAACAACAGCTACTATGACAATGATGTTAGTGTATGATAGTAACAACATCACAACTCAGAAGTTTAGGCACTGTGAAATATTTCAGTAAAGAAATAATTCTGTGTTGAGAACCGAATTTGATTAAAGTTACCTTATGAATGCTTTATTGATCTAAATAGATACTATATCTTATTTTCAACCAAGAGGCCAGGTAAAAAATTCCTACCATATTATAAAGTTAAACAGGTACATTTTCACATTCATCTTAATTTTTAATTGTTTTTATCACAACTCAACTTGGGCCATCACTCTATAGCAGCAAGCAAACAGAATGAACTGGAAATAAAGAATAAGCTCCCTCTGAGATTCAAACTCGTATCCCTCTCGCCAGAGCCAAAGGGAAGCCTGGTTTACTCCCAGTTACCATGACCGCTTAGTTATATAAATTTCATTGTTATCTGTAGTCAAATTTTAACTTTTTAAACCTATTACTTTCTTCAAGTATTGTTGTTGGTTCTTGTTGGTTATCGTGTATTCTTTAGCAGAGGTCCGATTGAAAAAAATAATTACTTCCATGCCATAAAGTTACACGAGGATACTTAGTTGCTCCATCATTTTTCCTTGTTTTGTCAGCAAGAGAGTTTTTAAGAAAAAAAAAGTTCTATCAGTTAATTGCTTGTGAGTGATTCATTTTCAGTAAATGTTAACAAGGTGAGGTAATTGCTAGGTTTAATTTGTGACAATTTGATTTTAATAATTGTTTCTAATACTTCCACAATTACTGACTCAGCAGAAGATATGATGTATCAGTGTCATTCAGTGTCTTGTTACAGTTATCAAGTTCTCTGCATTATTTCTTCATAATTGATGAGTTATGTTGTATTTTTTTATATTATTAAACATTAGGTATCATGCTATTAGTTATCACTGCCATTACAATTGGAATTCTTTTTTTTTTTTGACGATATGTCCACTAAATGAACTTTACATCAATTACTGCAACTAACTAAACATGCCTCTCAACCCAGGATCCCAGGATTATGAGCAGGAGGGTTGGGAGGGGGGGGGTAGATTTCAAATGGAAAAATTTGTTTTTAACAAATAAATATGTGAAAAGAAAAGAAAAAATTTCCAAAATTTTTCACTTACATTGGAGTCATGGCATTTCAGCTCTAGCATTGACGATAGAGTAAAGTTGAAAAAAAAAAAAAAAATGATCCTAGAAATTTACAACAGAACCGACAAATAAAAAGATTATGAAGAGTAAAATGGTAGATATCTTATTTATATCTAGGGATGGAAACGGGAGGTACGGCATGTATCTACTTCTCAATTTCAAGGTTTTTTGTATGTTCAATGGAGACATAACTCTATACCTAGTTTATTCCCCAAATCAAGCTTTACTATATACATGGTAGCCGAAACCCACTTCCATCTCTGTGTGTATCATTTAAAAACAAAATTATCTTTTCTTTTCATGGTTAATTTATGATTACGTGAGATTATTAGATTTTTTTTTATTCATAAAATTTCTTCATCTAGATATTTGGAAAAAAAAAATTTTGATTGAGCTTAATCAAGCAAGAACTATTGAACATGATTTTTCTTGTTCTAGATGTTACAAGCAAGATCTGAAGAAACCCCGAGTATACAATAGTCAACTAGGTTACTCCAGCAGTGTAGTTAGAAGGGGGTAAAGGAGTGGATGTTCTCCTTGGACTCATTCTTCAGTGATACTTCGACTCTTTACTTCCCATGTATGAAAAAAGTCAAATATCATTATTTTTTTTAATTGGCATTTTTTCACCTTATCTCATGGCTTTGTTATAACTTTCTGGACTCATTACTTCAATCTGAACTTTTTGCTACTTACGTTTTTTTGTATGGCTTCATCTTATTTTCATTTATGATACAATAATCAAATAACAAACATTCTTATCATGTTTTGATTTGAAATAAAAGATAGATTTATAAGCTTACTGTGAAATCTTTTTTCTTGTGTTTTGATTTTAAATACAAATTAACAATGATGCACTTCCTTTACAATTCTATCTTCTCTATGTTCTGATTTGCTCAATAAAAATGAAGAATGAATTTAAAATCATTTGGCATGTGTACTGGCGCATTCCTACATACTCGTTCCCCCAACTTGAGAGCCTGACAATCCCCCGATGCTACTTCTAGAATGAAATGAGCCAAGTCTTCTTTCTTGATGCCAGAAACTAAATGAAAAGCTGAGAATGGTATCATCTGTGTGGTTCACATTATTTCCCGATAGTCACCTATGGAGCTGAAACATGGGCACTAAGCAAAAGATTGACCCTCAAACTGGGAACCATGCAAGTTACACAGGGCTGATTCATGCTCAACATCACATGGAGAGATGACAGGACTGCACAATATATTAGAGGAAAAACAAGAATCCTAGACATGAAAGAATTCTTTAGAAACCTTCAGAAACAAGAAAATTCCATTAGTCCTAAGAAGAAGGGTCTACAACCAATGCATCCTCCTGATAGTCACCTATGGAGCTGAAACATGGAAACTAACCAACAGACTAGTCATCAAATTGAGGACCATGCGACATGCACAAGAAAGAATCATGCTCAACATAACATTGAGTGATCATCATCATCATCATCATCAGTCTTTTAATGTCCGTCGTTGGACATAGACTTTCCCTCAGATTCGCTACAATTCCCTATCATGGGCATCGCGGAGTCAGTATTCCCTGAATCTGTCAAGTTCATCTCTCCATCTTTTGTTCTGTCGGCCTCGGTTTCTTATGTGATCTCTGGGGATCCATGTTGTGAGACGTGATGTCGATTGGTTGTCTTTCATTCTTGCAACATGGCCTGCCCATTGCCATTTGAGTTTTTTGATAGTTTCTATGATGTCACGAACACCTGTTTTCTTCCTTATATACTGTACTGTCTTGTGATCTCTCCATGTAAGGATGAGCATGATTCTCACATGCGCACGTTGCATACTTCTCAACTTGCAGGTCTGTCTCTTGGTTAGGTTTCATGTTTCAGCTCCATAAGTGACTATCGGGAGAATGCATTGGTTGTATACTCATCTTTTTAGGACTATTGGGATCATCTGGTTGAGCTTGCTCTGCCTAAGTCTTGCCATCCCAAAGTGATTCTTCGCTTGATTTCCTCCTCTTTTGAGGGTCTCATGGAGACCCGTTGTCCTAAGTATATGTAGTGGTCTACCTTGCCGAGTTTTGCATTTTTTATCTTGACAGTTATGTTCTTATTCTAAACATGATTATTGGACATGATTTTCGTTTTACTGAAGTTCGTGTGTAGGCCGACTTTTTTGCTTTCTTTGTTTAGATCGTCTGGCATCTGTTGGAGGCTGTATAGGTTCTCTGCAAAAAGGACGATGTTGTCTGCAAATCTAAGGTTGCTCAGATATTCGCTATCTATTTTGATTCCTCTATTTTCCCAGTCCATGTTCTTGAAGATCATCTCAAGGCAGGCTGTAAATAGTTTGGGTGAGCTAGTATCACCTTGTCTAACTCCTTTTTGGAGCTGAAATGGTTCAGAGTCCTTAAGTAGCCCAATGAATGAGTTGCTGTGGTTGTATATATGTTGCAGTACTTTAACATATACAGAGTCTACACCTTGTAGGGTGATGGCCTTCATGACCATGCTAATTTCTACAGAGTCGAATGCCTTCTCAAAGTCTATAAATGCTACCGCAAATGGCATTTTGTATTCTGCTGCCTTCTCTTTCAGCTGATTTATTGAATGAAGATGGTCCATGGTCGAGTAACTTCTTCCAAATCCTGCCTGTTCTCGTGGTTGATTCTCATCTATTGTTGTTGTATTCCGGTTGGTGATGATTTTTGTGAAAAGTTTGTAAATGCAGTTGAGCAGGCTTATAGGCCTGCAGTTGTTAAGGTCTTTGGGGTTACCTTTTTTATGTAGAAGCATAATCATAGCAGTGTTCCAGTCTTTTGGGACATTACTCTGTTTCAGACACAAGTTGAATAGAATAGCTAGTTTTCTGTTGACTCTCTTGCTAGCCTTTTTGAGTAGATCGATGGTGATGTTATCTGGTCCAGGGGCTTTTTCTTTTTTGGTTTGTTTGATGGCTTGCTTTACTTCCAATGGTGTAACTTCAGGGAAGTCTTCGAACTGATTGTCGGCATTTTGTGTATTCTGGTCGTTGTTGTATTGTCCGTGTTTTGAAGAGTAGAGTTCCTGGTAAAATTCTTGGGTGCGTTCAACAATTCTGTCTCTGTCTGTTGTTATGTCTCCGTTTGCTTTGAGAATGCTAGTTATCTGTTTCTTTCCTGTACTGAGAGCTTTGTTTATCGCTTTAAATCCTTGACGTTTTTCAAGGTTGGTCTCAATGATGGCTGCCGTATATCTTCTTTTGTCTTCTCTTAGTTTCTTCTTTATTGTTTTGTTCAATTCAATTTCTTCTATTTTCTCCCTTGTGGTCATTGGTGGTTTAAGGTTTCTGCACTTTTCAATCAGTTTCTTGGTTTCATCTGAGATTTTGCTAATGGTCGCTGTGTTTCTTGGTTTAAACATATCGGCTGCTTCTAATAGAGAGGTCGTTATTTTGTTGTGGAGATCGTTGACGTTGGTGTTGTTTTCGTCGGTAAGGATATCAAATCTGTTTTTTACTTCCAGCTTGAAGGCTGGGGTGCGTTCATTTGGTACGTTCAGTGGCTGCAGTCTAGTGTGGAACATTTCCCTGCATTCTTTGCTTGTGTTTATTTGTATCTTACATCTTCCCATTCTATGGTCGCTCCCTACATTCACTTGGTTTACGATTTGGATGTCTTTGATGGTGTGGCTTTTGTCCGTTAAAATGTAGTCTATTTCGAAATAGAGCGATAACAAGACAGCAAAATATTTAAAGAGAAAACAGGAGTCCGAGACATCATAGACACCATTAGGAGACTCAAATGGCAATTGGCTGGTTATGTTGCAAGAATGACAGACAACCACTGGACAACACAACTCACAACATGGATCCCCAGAGATCAAAAGCAAAATCAAGGCTGGCAGAATATAAGATGGCAAGATGAACTAGACAAGTTCAGCAATTATTGGCTCTGCAACGCCCACCATAGAGAGGTCTCGCAAATCCTGGGGGAGGTGTACATCCAACGATGGACAGTATAAGACTAATGATGATGAGGTATCCTTTATATTAGCCACCATTTATTTTCAGCTCATCACCCGATTCTGAAGATATGAGACCCCTCACTGTTCATATAAATTGCACACTTGAAGGAAGCTGTAGAATGGATCATTGAAGTTGTTTAATATAGATTATAGAAAGTGTGAGCATCTCTTGGAATGTATCTTCTTAAAAAATATTTGTTGCTTTAAATACCATAAACTCCAGGACCTTTATTGTAAATTGTATAATTTCTTTACTTGCGCTTGCAAGATCAGCACAATATGCACCTTATTACCAGGAATGCTCATGTCAGGAAAAGTGAGCAAATGTTACTTCAACGAAAAGTCAACACTTGTATTTTCTCATCTATTTAGCAAAGAATTTTACAGACAATTTCCCTGAGGACATTTACCAATTTCTCTTCTTAAATTCTACTTATTGGATTATGTCAGAGTTAAAAACTAGTTACTGGCAAATTCAAAGAGATTTTTGGCCAATCAAACTCCTCCTTGTTATTTTTGTTGTTCACACAAAGCTTCGGCTGAACTAATCTACAGCCTTCTTCTGGTGTTTTATTTGTATGTGAACACTTTTTTTTTTTAGTAGTATCAAGTAATTGTATAGAACAGAATTTCTTTTTCATTTTTTTCGAGAGACAGACTCGCAAACTGAGAGGCATGCAACACGCACATGAGAGAATCATGCTCAATCTCACACGTAGAGATCACAAGACAGTACAGTATATAAGGAAGAAAATAGGAGTCTGAGACATCATAGAATCTATTAGAAAACTCAAATGGCAATGGGCAGGCCATGTTGCAAGAATGGCAGACAACCAATGGACATCATGTCTCACAACATGGATCCCCAAAGATCATATGCGAAACCAAGGCCAACAGAATATGAGATGGAGAGATGAATTTGACAAATATAGGAAATACTGGCTCAGCGCCACCCACGATAGAGAAGTGTGGCTAATCCTGGGGAAAGTCTATTTCCAATGACATGATGATGAATTTTTTTTACTGGTACTTTCTTTCATTTCAATTTTTTTAAAAGTTGCTTTATTTCACTAAAAAATTCAAGATGATAGAAATACAAGTAAAAAGATTAATGATGGTTGACAATGCTTTATCTAATGATAAATGGATTGAGTCTAAAAAGATTTATCAATATCCAAGGGTGCCTATAATAGTGCAGTGGCTAGCATGCTCATCTCACAAATCAATCGGTCAGTGCAGTCAGTTCACCCTTCATTGAATGCACAAGACTCTTGGCCTTGTGCCAGACTTAGCTTAGTAAGTATCAATCAGGGTGCTTTGCAGGGAGGCACAGATTAGCAAGCAAATCTTGCAGACAGTAACTAAATTGTAGTGAATTTGATCTACAATAGATGGTCAGCAATCGTGGCCTCATACCAGTAAGCTCTGTACCGTAAACTCTCATAATGGTACTCAGTCTAACATTAGTATTCAATGACAAGTATTCCAATGACACGGACACGTTTGTTTTTATATTCTTACAAGACTATTGACACAGATTAGTTTTTTGGTTCATCTATTTCATGTACCTGTTACATGTATATGAGGCATTAGACTACGGGAGAGTAATGAAAAGTCTTTTTTGCCTGTACTTTTCAGTTTCTCACCATTGATGAAATCCAACAGTCATAATTGCACTCTTGAATCCCTGGAGATGCTATCATAATAGGTGTTAACTGTAAATACCCATGTTTATCAAATATTTGTCATAAACATTCTTGGGCATTAAATTGAAACAAAATCCAAAATTCAATATTTTCAAGCCACCTGCATGTGCAATGTATGGATCACCCAGAAAGGTTGGTTGAAATGAGCCCAGGCATCTCGTGAATTAAGACTGAACATATAAGTACCTTGATTCTTAAAGAGAATATGTCGAGTGACTTTTGTTCTTGCCAACACGCAATAAATCACTTTTATTGTTTCACAATATTAACATGATGCCCACTGAGTCTCCTTGAAATAAGAATTGGTTGTTATTCTTTAATCTCACATCTGTAAAACGGACATTTTATAGTCTCTAAATACATCATCTCCCCATTAGTGAACAAATAGCCAACACTGTCTTTTTTATGCCTGAGTGAGGAAATTATATTATCCTAAGATCGTTAAATATTTTACCCTGTTTTTTATAGTCATTAAATGATCTTATAAATCTCTCATAAAGCCTTAGGGTGATGATAAAAAGGATAAGAAAAAGTCTTTTGTGTAATCTATTATCTATCATCATATTTAAATCACTAAGCATCCTATACAGTGATTCTTTTTTCTTGTAATATTGAAAAACTTTTATGAACTTGGAGTGAATTATTATCATCCATTTATTCATGTAATTGCATTATTTAGCAAAGCCCTAAGAAGACAATAACTTGTATTATGTGACTCTCATTATCATATTTGGATCCTCAAAAATTGTATATGCCTCTTAATAAATATGTAGACAAGCCAGAAAATTAATGTTACAAGCTGAAAACCATCTGATGGGCAGGATTTCAACTAGAGACAAAAAGATGAAGATTCGGTTTAAACAACCAGATGGACTAAAACGAGGGTCCGGTTTAACATTACTTTAAATGTTTCTTTGAAAAATCATTATTGTGATTAATGCTCCCTCATTCAGGGTTGAGCACTCTTAAAAAAAGTTAACTTGTTCATTATAAGTTATATAGCAATGCTCTTCCAACTCGAAAATAGAGCAATCTGGTAGATGGGGAAGGGGAATTGTGCATAAGTAAATAAATTGCTTAAATTCTGCCTCACTGACTGTCCAGTTCTGCGTAGGGCAGAGGTAAAATGCCAGCCTCTGAATCTGAAGCGAAGGTTTCAATCCTACCTCGTGGTACTGGATGGGATAATGGATAGTCTATAGCCACACTGAAGAGTTGTAATACAACGATACAGCTGTCTGACTCAATTATTAATTATATATATATATATATATGTATAAGTAAAATGGACAGTACTGTTTCAGTTTTGCATTATTGTTACATGTAAACAGAATGCACCCCCCCAAAAAAAACACCTTAAAGAAAACCTTTTTTTGAAAAACCAAGTAGTCCAAATCCTTACCCTAGGTCCATTATATATGCATACCAAATTTGGTTGTGCTGCGTCAATGTTTGAGCAAAGTGTAAGTGGCGGAGATAGACTGCCAGATGAACAGAGCCAGTTGTTTAATATATGCAACCACCACCACCACCACCATCATCATATGTCCATTGCTGGACAAAAGCCTTTTCCATCTCCTTCTATGACAGGCATGATTGTTCTAACCTCTGCCATGTTTTACCAGCAAACTTTTTAATCTTATCCTTCCATCTTGTGTCGAGTCTTTTCTGACTGCATTTACTGTCCTATGGGCCGCAATGGTGACCATTTGCTCACTAATGGGGAAAGACAGTAAAATGTCCATTTTACAGACCTGAGATTAAAGTATAACAACCAATTCTTATTTCAAAGAGACTCTGTGCATCATCTTCTGTCATCACTCCTTGCTAGGAATCCACCATTTTTGATGCTTAATTATTTGAATGATACGCTTCACTCTAGTCCTTCCTCTCATCTATGATCTTTTGTTCTTTTATCTCAGAGTCATCCCTAGTCTTGCTCTCCCCATGGCTCTCTGTGATTCTAAGTTGGTTCTCAGTTTGCTTTGTTAATTTCCATGTTTTGTTTCCGTAAGTCAGAGCTGGTATCATGCATTGATAGTATACTTGATGCTTTAAGCACATTGGCAGGGCGCTCTTTATTCATATCTAATGAATTTCATTTTGTTATGCATAGTTTTATTTTGCTCTCATGGTTATTCTTTAACTTTATTATCTACCTTAAGTAAATGTATTCTTCCCCTTCTAAATCCTCACCCTCTATTCTTATGGTCTATTTGCAAGCTTTATTGCTGAACATTGTTTTGATCTTTGTTGTATTGATATTTAAGCCAACATTACTCTCCATAATTAGATAAGTCAACATTTTCTGTAATTCTCCTGATGCTTTTGATGTTATCGAAATGTCATCAGCCAATTCCAAGTGATTTAAATGTTATATATATATATATATATATATATATATATATATATATATGTATGTATACATTAACATACACATATATGCATGTGTATGAGAGCTTTTATAATTTTCCAGCGCGTTATACGTGAGTTTACATTGTTATGAATTTTCTATTTTTGAAACCTTCCTTGCCCCATCCTAAAAGTTTGTTACAATGAAAAGAGACAAAACAATTTAGCGAATAGAGAGAAAGGAATTACCATCACAAAAATAAAGTGATAAGCATGTAACACAAAGGGAGAGGAAAAAAAATCTTCCTATAGATCCTCCCCAACAATGATATTCTTGGATTGATTTCTTCTCCTTTTGAGGATTTTATAGAGATCCGTTGTCCTTGGTGAATGTAGTGATTTACCTTCTCCAGTTCTTCATTTTAAATTTTGATCTTGTATGTTTATTTCCAATGTGATTGTTGCACATGTCCTTGATTAGGTGGAGTTCATGAGAAGGCTGACTTTCTTGTTTCCTTCAATCAGTTCATCTAGCATTTGTTGGAGGTTGTGGATATCCTCTGCAAGAAAAATGATGTTGTCTTTGAATCTGAGGTTGCTCAGATATTTAAGGTCCCTTCTGATTCCATTAGTTTTCCAGTTTAGGTTTCCAAGTATCATCTCAGAGCAGCTTGTGAAGAGTTCAGTTGAGCTGGAATCACCGTGTTGAACCCCTTTTTTCACCTATCCATTAAATACTAGACATCCCCTCTTCATTCTAAAAAAAAAAACCCAAAAGAAACATTTTCGTGATATCTGACCATTTTAGTCCCAACCACCTCCTCTCACAGCTCCTTCTTATCTATCACAAGCTCAACACCCACAAAGACAGGGAACAAACTCCCTCTGACCCCACCTATCACAGACAATTCTTATTTTACACAAAATATGACTCTTATATACACAGATACCACCTTTACCCTGCAATTTTTTCTCTGAAAAGGTTAGCTGGCACCCGTTGAAATGCATCAAAATATGTCTATGGAATAACAATGAATTTTGAGATGTAACACCTGCTTCCTCTCAAGTTTTTCTCTTCAAATTGTTACTTTCATCAACATACATATACATATGTATACACGCACACACACACACATATACATATAGTATAAGATAATATCAATAGACAATAGACATAAAACCTTATATAAAATGATACACTACATGTATGGCATAAACTATAAGATAAAGGGAGGTGATGTTTGATCAACACTGCTGGGGTGCCATGTAAATATAACTGTTTTGTTTTTTAAATCCCCAAAATGGTTACACGGTAATTAACTGGTAATCCCAACAAGAGACAATTTATAAATTGTATCATAATACCAAAATGTAGAGGAAACTGAAAAAACACCATGGAAGATTATATAAATTGCATTGATAGACATTGGGGAATGGGTGACTGAAGTGACACAAAAAAATCTATTAAAAAAAGTTTTTTAATGTTTAAAGCTGTAGAGCTGTCCAGACTATATATATATATATATATATATACACACACACATACATACATTCAATTACATGCATACATACATACAAATATATATATACATATATATGTATCCTTGCAGTGATATATGTCTGTATATGTCAAAGACATACTTATTATTCATCATCTTATGTGAATGTTTTTTTAGTTTTTCTTTTATTTTTAACCCTTTGTTGGGATTATTCTGAATGATACTGTTAATTCCCACATATCAAATGAACGGTTCAACTGAAATCAATATGAACAAAACTAAAGACGTAAAAACCTCTATTTTCGAAATAAATCCTGATCTTTTATTCAAAGAAGAAAAGACTGAAGAATTAGGAGAGGAAGAAAAGATAATGAAAATAAGCGCTTCCGCTAGAAATCAAAGTGATTCCACTTAACAATTCTTTGAAAATTGGAGTTGAATGTCTGGTTTCTTCTTCGAGTTCTATACGTTGATTTTTACTGAGAAATTGTCTTTGTATCTTTGTGTTCTGACTGTGTGAGAAAATTTAAGGTTGTTTTAGTGTGAGTCCAGACCAAGATAGCTATTGCAGTGGAAGTGAAAGTCTGTCTATTAATGAAGTGAGTCTGAAATTATTGTGACTTCCTCCTTGACTTGTCTTAAGTGGGTCCAAGTTGGCCAAAAGGAATGGCATTTTATGGACCTTTTTCTTCTTTCTCTTTCCTAGGCAGTCACCAGTGCATATGTTTCTTGTGGGTCCCAATTGACCAAAATATTGGGGATAAATTGTCACATGACTATTCTGTGCTTTGCTCCACATCTGCTGATTTTTCCTTTATTATCAGCGAGCAAAATTTGAACCTTTTTTCTACTGAGGTTTTGAGCCTCCTTTTGCACAAATTACAAAGACCCCCACCCCCACTCCAACAAAGGTCCATCAAAAGCCACACACAAGCTGCAAATCAAATGACAATATTAGAGAAGGTACAATGAAAAATTCAATCAATATTTTGAAGATAATTATTGTAAAACTTTTAAGATAAACAACTGATTTTTATTCTTTTGTTACTATGCTTCATTACAGGATTTGTTTGTATTTGAAATCTTCATGGTGGCAACATTCAGCAAACATTTCATTTTTCTAATTCAATAAATGAAAAATTTTTCTGGTGAAATAGTTGGTGTTTTCAAGCAATAAGATACTTTTGTCATTTTTTTTTCAAAGAAAAAGTAAGTTCGATGGAGGTTGGTTCTATTTATGATGTAACAATTAATCAGAACAGCAATCTCACTGTCTTTATATGACCATCCATCATATGAAAGTATGATTTTGAAGTAACTCACTTACTTCTGTTGTGAAGCAGGGATTTTTTTCTTGGTTGGGATAGGTTCTTTTGTAATTATGTTCAGAAAGAGTTTTGTGCTTCTGAAAACTGATTTCAAATGGTCGCACCATGGACAGAAAGTAAGGGACCAGTTCAGCATTATAACTAAATCTTTGATAGAACCCCAACCGCACCCCAAGAGTAGATTAAAAACAAATGACGTATTTCCAAAGGTAACAATGGTTTGGTTGAAAGCAGCCAGGGATTAATTCGGAGAAAATTTTAACCCGAATAACCATTAAAAGAAAGAAATCTGAAGGAAAGCTGAGGTAAAAAATGAAGAATAATGGTTCGCAATATCTCATTTAAAAAAAGGGACAGAATTCAGTCGGCTGCCCAATTTCATGAGCATTAAGTCTGTAATTGAAATTTCAGAAATGTCCGTTGTAAATAAAATCAAGTAGAAATTTAAGGTAATATAATATAATCAGGAAATACGTTCTTTGGCCTTCACTATAGAAATAAATTTTAACCTATGAAAGCAGTAAAAGAAAAAAGCTGAAGGATAATTGTAGTGAAAAATAGTGTTTCACAATACTTCATACTTAAAAAATAAATAATAAAATACTGTCATCCCTCTTAATTCATGAGAATTTTCTAATTTTCAAATGATCTAATTGGCCCTTATGTTTGAAAAAAAGGAAAAGGTGGTAGCTTAACAGTTGTTAAGTTTGAACAGGGTGAAGGACAATAGCAGTATTTCTACTACTTAATGCTGTTAAATACGAGGAAAAATTGCTTTAAAATTGTTAAAAATTAATTCTATTGTGAGGAATGATTTTGCCATTCACGAGGGAAATGAATGACGAAAATCCTGCTATAAATATTAAATTTTACTGATGTATAGGACCATAGATTGGCTAAAGAATGACCTCTGGTTACCTCAAAGATTAGCCTATGTTGGAAGTTGAGTTTTATTGATAATAGCAAATATCAGGTCAATGAGACTTGTGGTTTTAATGGAGAAAAGGCACAAACAAAAGGCTCAAATATTAGTGTGCATACATCACATGATTGAAATAATTGTGGTCTTATTAAAGACCTTGAAAATGGCTAGTTATTTCACTGAATATTTCAAGGATGATGACACTTTTATTATTACACTCAAAACATATGTTCTATTGAGAGGAAATAAGAAAAACTTGATGAAAAATGAACAAAAACAAAATTTTCCTTGTCCGTCATATCTAATTAGACATGTGTGCGTGTGTGTATATCTCTCTCTCTCTCTCTCTCTATATATATATATATATACACAGAGTGATATATATATATATATATATATATATGAACACACACTTATAAATATATACATATGATATACACTCATATATATATGTGTATATACACACACACACACACACTTATATATAGATATATATAAAGACAGAGAAAGAGATCTACACACATATTTATACAAGTATCTAATACTATAAAGATGACAAATGTTTGTTTCTAACTTTGTTTTATAGGCTCCTAAACAGTTGCACCCATGGGCTGAAAATCTGGATTCAAAAGTTATCTTGATCCCAGGACGAACAGATAATAGTCAGTACTAACCACTAGGGGCACCCCCAACTGCAGGAGAGGGAAGTGATTTTACCTCCCCACCACCAGCAATGCCCCAGCCCAGACAATTGGATGAAAACTTGTGGGCTACGGAGGGGGGTGAAAAAGACAGGAACTAAATATATTTGGGTATGGTATTTGTAGTGATACATCAAATTCTTTAGAAGAATGTTTATTGGCACGATTGAATTGTGTGTTTCAAAGTAGATCCTAACCTTACACCATTGTAAGGAAAAAGAAAACCTGACTTGGAATATTTGGATAATTATTAAACAGTAGTTAAGGAGGAAGCAAAATTTTGAGAAAACAAAAAAAACAAAAATTTTTAACAGGTCTGATTCGTCATTCAGTAGAAACTGTAACAAGAACATCTTTTGGCAGCATGCAATGTTGGGGGTATTCATATGGAAAATTGGGAAAAAGGGGGTGATCAATGAATAAATTACCTCTGGTGGTTCATCACTGAAAATTAAAAAAAAATTGGCATGAACGCTACTGAGCTGAGAGACCAATTCAGCATAGATATCATAAGGAGTAAATGTTTGAATTTCTAGCCCTCTAGCTCCATTGGTTAGCCTGCATGAGCAACACATTGATAGTTAAGCAGCTAGATCTACTTGGAAACTGGAGAAACCTATTTTGACATTTTTGGTAGACAGTTTCTAATGAGGTTACTGATAGAGCCAATGCATCAACCAACTCTGAGGCTGGAAGGTAACACAAGAACCAGTAAAGGGCAAAGTGGACAATAGTGCATTTAATAGTAAATGATTACTTTTTATTTTGTTCGGATTACAATGAGTTTTCTGAATAGATCTTAATCTTCTGTAAATTTTAGACATTAATTTATCTGAAGTTTTTCGAATTGTTTCCCTGATATAAGTTCGATTCCAAAGACAATGATGCAGAAAGCTCTTAGGATCAAAATAATACTCAACAATGACTACTGTCCAAGTTATAAAATCATGTATAATAATTAAATCTTTTAAAAGGCACTGGAATGTTTTAACTGTTTCGTCCAATTCATTTCTGGTTTTATAATGGGAGAGTTCCGAACTCAGACTGGAGTCAAAAAGGCATAGACTAATGCAAATGTCCCTAAAGTGGTTAATATTGACCCCTGGATATCAATGGAACTATCCGAAGGGTCAATAAATGTTGGATGTTATTCGAAAACTGACTTTCATTTCGTAAAGGAAATGAAAATATAAAAAAACTTGCTGATACACATTTCAGATTTATATATACAGTAATTAGATTTGTTGTCTATTCATTTAATTCTCTGTTTACTGAAACATAATGATAATATAATTATCAGAGGCAGTTTCATTTGATTTTGGCAAAGATTTCATTTTATCTCATTTAGCTCATTAATTTTTATATATTTCTATTTTCATTTTGTTCTGCTACAAAACAAAGTAGTTTTGATCGATTTTTCATTGATTTTTCTTAATTAAAAAAAGATCTGAGATGAAACGAAACCATATTTGAAATATGCACATCTACTTAATTTCTTATTATCTATTTATTCAATTTTTTTTGTGCATGTTTGGGGGTTTGATGAAGGATCAAAGATTCCATGAAAGGGTGAAAAAATTTTGAGGACACCTGAACTAATGTATCCGTAATCAACATTGATTTAAAGCAGATGATGCTCTGTTGAAAATGAGGCCTGAAAAATGGATGTTCATGTAGGAACATTAGTGAGCAGCTCATCTGTTTGACTGAGGTATACGAAAAATCAAACGTTCCATTGTCACAGAGAAGAGTAAATGAAGCTATTCCCAGGGGCTTTGCTCTGAAGAAGATTTAATTACACACTGAAACATCAAGAAAATCTGTGACACTTTCTTGTGTTATTGACCAAATAATTATCATCAATGAGAAAATGTCTCAGAATGTCCACATTTTATGTTTTAAAAAGATCTATCAAGCATGTTCAGTTCTGAGATATTCAGTCTTTTTCTACCCACTTTTTTGAATTTAGACTTGACCATAACTTAAGGTGGGTTTTTTTCAAGTTTATCATAAAGTGTGCACGCACGGTTTACAACCCGAATTAAAAAGGCTCCTTCCAGAAAAAAAATGATTATCAAGCTAGTCTCTCTGGTCATCGTGAGTGAGTTCAAGCTTCATTGGGAACTCGGCTATTGTAACCTTGAGCCAATTGATGGTCTTATAAGTTTCAACTGAATCAGTTCTGCAATGTTGACTAACTACTACATCAATATATTTGATGAGATTTTAGAATCATTACTATAAGATGATGAAATAATGATTTAGTCAGACTGAATAGGTTTGCAGTCCCTTTTGGTTTTTATTACAATTCAAGTAGAAATACCTGGAAAAAAGGAACCACCTTTACAAAAATACAATATTTGTATAAGTCATAATTCTGATATGGATGATATGATTACTGATTTGAACACAGGAATCAATCAATCAATTCATTTTTATCATCTTCAGTTTTTAATTGTCCGCCGTTGGAAATAGACTCACCCCAGGATTCGCCAGATCACTCTATCATGAGCCAATACTTTCTGAACTTGTCTTGTTCATCTCACCACCTTATATTCTACTACCCTCAGTTTCACATGTGATCTCTGGGGATCTATGTTGAGAGTCATGATGTCCAGTGGCTGTCTGCCGTTCTTACAACAAAACCAATAATAAAAGTTGAATCAAAGCATATTTCTCATTTTATCCCTCTATGCCATCATCTCTATTTACCATCTAGTACCAATAGATGTAAATGTCTGTGAATAGTTTAAATTTCTCTGAAAAAGTATTTTCTTTATCATTGATATCAGATTAGTTTATCTTTCATCTCATTTTTGTTGCTCTTTTACATTACATTCTATGACTTTAAAGTAAATGGCATGAACCAGAAATAAAGAAGTAGCCCTTGATGAGACTTGAAATGGGATGAAAGATAAACCAGTCTGATATTGATGACAATGAAAATGCTTTATCTAGTTAATTCAGACAACTTCTGACTATTACGTTTACCAGATAGTAGGCAAACTATATGGTGTAGAGAAAACCAAGTAAAGAAGCATGTAGGTATATGACTAGATCTGGACTTTGTCTAATGATGAGTCAATATGGTTAAATCAGTGAGGTATTGATAATGTCAGACAGGCTCCCGAAAATAAGGGATGCAAGTTCAAATTTTGTTGGAGGCAACTTCTTTATTCCTTTGCCATGCTACTTACATAGAATGTAAAACAAGCAGACAGTTGGAATAGAGAGGAACAATGGTAGGGTGAATGAAACTCAGGAACAGTTATAGGGGCTTGGATGAGTTGCAGGGAGAGGTAGTCCTCCAAATACCTCAGTAAACCATTTGATTTATAGACTTATACATACAGAAACCTCATCATGTAGCCACTAGATAGGCACTTTTTCTTCTAAGAGTGCCTCTATTAACATAAGTCTTTTCAGATAATATCTTCAAATGTTCCTTTTATACAAGTGAGCATACTTTCTTTGTAATCACCATGTGCTTCCAAGTTCCTAACACTACATATTCAAAGTTGATAAGTTCATCATCATCACTCCGTCAGTGTCCAGCGTTAGATATAGACTTTCCCAAAGATTCGCCTGGCCTCTCTATCATGGGCATCACGGAATATACTGCATAATTTGTTTATCTTTCATTCCACCATTTCCATGAAATATTTTTCAGTTTCTCAACTCACACTCAGTAAATACCTCATACTGTCGACTAACAAAAACCAAAAAAGAAAAAGATGATTGGTAGTCAATAAGCCGTATTTCAATCACTAATAACTTTATATATCTATACTTTCCATCTATCATCATCAAGCATACTATCTCCGCATATCCGGCAAATTATTACGTAGAGTTTTCGCTATTCTTTCTTTGTATTGAGCCGTCTCTTTTTTAAAAAGATTTTTGAGCACTTTTTTTTCATCGAGTCATCAAATAGATGACAATGGCTATCCTTTTGCAGGGAGAGAATGTCATGGAATGTCTCTTAGCCACTGACGCCACGTAAAAACTGGTAGGAATCTGCAGAGTCAAATGAGAGAAGTGAGAAAACTATTTTTAAATAATCACATGGAAAAATGAAGAGTGAATCTTCTCGGAGAGCAAAGGTCCACAAATTGAGGTATCAGCAGGAGTATGGGGTCAGTGAAAAGATCAGACCAAATGTAGACATGAATAGAACAGCACAAAGAAAATTACCCATCTAATAAGAAGAAAGAACATAAGAATAATACATACACAAAAGAAAGGCGAGGCACTAATGAGTGTCATTCATTGTCTTTGTTTGGGCATGGGATGTTTTATTATAGTTTTATATTCGATTTATTTTACTTATCTCCATTTTTTGTCATCTCATTGTGGAATTTATTCCTGGAAGAATTTCATGTCATCAATTGATTTTGGTAATTGTGCAATTATGTGATTCTTATGAGGAGTGAAGCGGAAAATGGTTGCCAATCGTGATTTTGATGAGGAAGGAGAGAGAAGTGAGAACAAGACATGAGCAGAGAAAGGGGGAGGAGCGGTGTGAAAAGAGGAAGCAGCGAGAGGAGATGAAGGAAAAAAAAGAAAAGAAGGAGGAAACTAAAACATGGAAAGAGAAAGCAGGTAAAGAGAGAGAGGAATGAATTGTGGGAAAAGAAAGAACAGAGAGGTGTAATTAAGCAGAAGAAACTAAAAGCTTAGAAGATAGTGAGGGTGAAAAGAGAGTGAAGAAGAGAGAGAAAGTGAGAAAAGGTACGGAGGGAGAGGGCAGAGAGATGTGAGGAATATTTACTCATAGCTGGAAGGGGGGTTGGAAGGGTTGATTCATGCTTTTACCAAGGGCATTAGTATAAAATAAACAAGGACTCAGCAAGAATCTAAATTTGCTTTGCAGATTCCATTTTCCATGAAGTTAATCGTTAGGCCACCCACAAAGATCAAACAATAGACAAACAGAACAAAAATTGAAGGATGAAAGATAATGAAGAAGGAAAATATGAAGAATGAAAAAAGCAGCATGATGAAAAAGTGGAAGAAGATGGAAGAAGGAAAAAAGAGAAAAGTGAGGAAAAACAAGCGGCTGAAAGGTTGAATTATTAGTTACCCTCTGAAAGCAATACACGATATAAGGCTGATTGTTCAGTGTAGAGACCCAGCATCACTGGGGGATGGTCCCCAAGAGAGATACAGAATATGATGCTTGGTTACTTATCTACCATGAGTAAAATACCGGAAGAACATAAGTGAAACTGCAGTCATCAGGGAATGCTCTGACCTTTCACTTTAAATGCAATGAAAAGGACAGGTTTTTAGAGCCAGGCTGTTTGGTTGAACTTCCTGGCCACACAACTGAGAAGTGATAAAAAGATGATGAAAGAACACAGCTTAAAGAGAAAGAAGAGTAAGCGAGATATCATAGAAAAATGGCATAGTTCAAAAAGAGAATTTAGAAATAATGGATGTAAAAACTATCGAAGATCAAAGAATTGAATGCCCAAATCCATACTGTTGACAATACTAGTAAGAAAAATGCGTACTTCCACAATGTGTTAATATAATTGAAAAGAAAAAAAAAAGAAACTTCTAAAAGATATTGAAAAGAATATTTTAACATAAAAAGAAAAGATTAATGTAGAGGCACAAAATAGCTATTTTCAGTGGCATGTACCTACACGTAACTAAACTTTGTAAAAGAAGATTGTTCAATTTTGCCACTGCATTGATATTTTCTTCAAGTTGGAATGCTCTTGTTCAGTATTTTAAAAAAAAAGTTTCTTCAATCTTATTAACACAATGGGCAAGTAGGTATTTTTCTTATGGGTCCTGCTTTCTGTGATATTAATAATAGAAGTAATTTATTTTTCAATATAAATCCTTCGTGTCTTACTTTCGTAATCTTTCCCATTGTCGGCATAGGTTTACAAATTGGAGAATCCTTGTTCTTTTCAGAAGAAAAAAACTCTTGAAGGGTCGAATTAAGAGCATAAACAAAGTTAGGTCTAATTCGCTTTGATGGTTGAGGTATAAACTGTGTTATTGCAAATCTGAAGCAAGGATTCCCTAAAAATTTGTATCAAGCATTTTTCTGAGCAATTTTCTTGAGTCAGTGTGATTACAAATGTCATGTACAATATCACCAAAAATTTTATTAAAATTGGTCAAGTTTTATAATACTTATAACAAAACTAAATTCCTCAATCAGTGTAAAAACTCAACTTACTTATATCAAGGGTAGAATGCTAAAAGTAAAGAAATATAATTGAAAAAATCTTGTGGAAATTTTGACTTCCATAAAAACCAGTCAGGAGCAATACTATAATCCCTGGATCTAAAGATTATGCTACAGTTTTTAATCTCTGTTATTTAATTCGGTGAAGTTTAACTTCTATAAAATGTGTCATGCGTTGTCTCGACAATATCAACATGATAATCCCCAAATCTACAGTATTGAATCTCTGCCATGTAAATTCAAGAGACTGATACTTCAAGTGTGAAAAATTCTGGATAATTTTACAGTGTTGGGAAAACACTGAACTACTTATCTTCCTTGCTTTCATCCCGAAGATAATGTCCCAAGAGGTGTTATACGAGCAAAGAGACGAGTAATTCTGGCAAAGATGTAATTTTACTTATTATCAATTATATCAGAGAAAAAAAGAGCAATAGGAAAATAGTCTGGAGATAGATATGAACAGACTGTGATGTATAAAATGACTGGGATGGAGAGATAGATATGAATGGACTGAGATGTGTAAAAAGATTGGGTCAGAGAGAGAGAAGTATGAAAAGACTGAGCTATATAACCAAACTGGGATAGAGAGATAGATATGAACGGACTGAGATGAAGAAATGAAAATGAAGGGAGAACGTAAGATGAAAGGATGTAATGAGTGAATAATGGAGAATAGAAGAAACAGGATGACATGAATCAAAAGGAAAAACAATGAAAGAGAAGAACAACATAATAGCCTGAGAGAGTGTAAGGAGAGCTTGATGAGTAGGATTGATATAGAGAGGAGGAAAATAGAGGAAGAATATCAGGATTGAGTGAGCAGGAGTGAGGCAGAGGAAAGTAAAAGAGAGAAAAGGAAGGAGAGAGAGTGGAGATAAGATACAAAAAATGGAAGAAAGGAGACAAGTAAAATTGAAAGTAAATTGTGTGAAGATGAAATTTTATCACTGAATACCAGTCTGATCAAATTTGTTAAAAAGATAGCATTTGTGACCCTGATTACTGAAAATTAAGAAATTAGTGAATCAAAATATATCAAAGGTTTAAAATTTTCTTTTGATTCCATTTATGAAAATAATATTTGTTTCTTTAAGATTATCTATTTGCATATGCTTGCATAGTTCTTGTGTAATCAGCAATAAAAAAGCATTTTTGAGCATATTATTAGCACTTAATTTTGTGAATGGAAAATCCGAGGAATTTTTTCGATTCTTCATCACCATCAATCTACTCAAAAAAGCTGGTAAGATTGTCAATAAAAAACTACCTATTCTTTCCAACTTATGTCTGAAACAAAGTAAAGTCCCGGAAGACTGGAACACGGCAATCATAATGCTTTTACATAAAAATAGGAAGCCTGAAAGACTTCAACTATAGACCTATAAGCCTACTCAATTGCATATACAAACTTTTCAAAGAGATCATCACCAAATAGATTACTAAACAACTAGATGAGCCATAGGAACAAGCTAGCTTTAGAAAAAGTTACTTGACCATAGACCATCTCCATTCAGTAAATCAGCTGAAGGAAAAGCTGCAGAATACAAAATGCCACTTACTGTAGCATTTACAGACTTCAAGAAGGCTTTCGACAGTGGAAACTCTCATGGTCATGAAGGCCATCACTATACAAGGTGTAGACCCTGTAGACATCAAAGTACTGCAACATATATATAATCACAGCCACTCCTTCATCAGGTCATGTACAGACTCTGAACCTTTCCAGCTCAAAAAAGGAGTAAGACAAAGTGATACCAGCTCACCTAAAATCTTCACAGTCTACCTCAAGATGATCTTCCAAAACCTAAACTAGGAGAATAGAGGAATCAAAATAAATGGCAAATATCTCAGCAACCTCAGATTTGCAGAAGACATTGCTTTTTTTGCAGAGAACCTCCATGACCCCCAACTAATGCTAGATGAACTAAACGAAGAAAGCAAGAAAGTTGGTGTACACATGAACTTCAGTAAAATGAAGGTCATGTGCAACAACTACACCGAGAATAAGAACACAACTATTGAAATCGAAGAAGAAAACTTGAGAAAGTAGACCACTACATTTACCTAGGACAATAATTCTCCATGAAACCCACAAAAGAAGAGGAAATCAAGAGAAGAATCACTCCAGGATAACAAGCCTTCGCCAGAGCAAGTTCAACCTTCAAAAATAAGAAGATCCCATTAATCCTAAAAAGAAGAGTTTACAACCAAACCTGATAGTCACTTATGGAGCAGAAGCATGGAACCTAACCAAAAGACAGATCTGCAGACTGAGAAGCATGCAACATACCCATGAAAAAATAATACTCAACCTCACATGGAGACATCACAAGACAGTACAGTATACCAGGGAGGAAACAGGAGTCCGAAACATCATAGAATCTACTAGAAAACTTAAATGGTAATGGGCTGATCATGTTGCAAGAATGACAGATAACTGATGGACATCATGACTCAAAGCATTCATCCCCAGAGATCACATGTGCAATCGAGGCTGTCAGAATACAAGATGGAGAGACTAACTAGACAAATACAGAAAGTACTGGATCCACAACACCCATGATAGAAAGGTGTGGCTAATCCTGGCAAAGGTCTATGTTCAATGACGAATGATTAAAGACACATGATGATGATGATGATGAAGAGCTATGTATTTAAAAAGATGAATTATTCTTTTTCTCAGCTAGAGCTGAAGAGTGGCACAAATAGAAGAAATTAATGAGAATATTTCTTGCTGACACCTGAACCCATTCAGTCTACCAGAAACATAAATCTTGTACCATAAAACTTTTGGGAAACAAAATCTTTATCATTCACAAATATAAATATAAAATAAATAATTGAATTACAGGGAAGAAGCCAGTAAAAAGTATTTAGTTAATTAACAAAAAACATATATTTCATAAAACTGTAGTACAGTGAATTGGAGACAAAAATTAAATTCTCATGGTTAACTGGTTTGCGAGTGTAAACAAGTTTTTTTAACTATAATTTTCTCAGGGTTTATATTGCCTACGTAAATAATTTTTAGTTGATAATTTTCTTCAATCTTTTTTTCTCATTGATAACATAGTATTATGATGAAATTAATAGATTACAAGATGTTTTTTACTGACACGTGTCGGTTTCTGTTAAAAATCTATGGTAGGTGGTATTTTGTAAATATACATGCATTTATGATTTTCAAAACTTTTACCACTTTGTTAACGCTGTGAAGTGTATTTTCTATAATACGGGTTTTCACGGTATGCAAAAAATAGTCGAAATATTCTCTTTCAATTATCCAAGATAGAACTGTGAATTATTAAAACCATGAATGGAAAACGCACAGATGGCTGTATTGTACAAGAACAATGATGTTTTTCAACTCAGTGTAATACATTGTTGTGTTGGGTTACAAATTCCAGTCATGTAATATAATGTTAGGATCAAGGTAGGAAATGAGGAAACAGGTTTAAAACCTAACAAAAACAATCATTTATTTGCAGCTTGTACATAACTATAAAAAGTTCATCACAAGAATGTATAAAATATGGTTCAGTTGTGATATTTTGGACTGAGAGTATATTGAATAAAGGTTCAAATTCATTCAGGCAGCTTTTTTTTTTTTAGTCAAAGGGTAACTCCCAAATGATGTTTGAAATGTTATTGGCACACTGGGATATACAGGCGATCATTCCTCATCTGTTTAAATTGGAATATGTGCTCCTTCATATAAGAAATTTGGATCATTTTTCTTTTTTTAAGATCACATGCCAAGTACATGAAACAGAATAAGCATCAAGATTATGATTCGTTTCTCATCAAAATTCATTTATCTCATCTCCCTACTCTCTGGTGATATTATGCTTCCATGGGCCCTTTACATCAATTACCCCATATTTTAAAAGGCCTGGGAAGTAGCAAAAAAATAAATAGATTTATTCCTTGCATTCGATTTGCATTCTCGACCTTTAATTGAGTTAAAAAAAACAATTGTTTTTTCTCTCTATATCTTCATTACCAATTGGGTCATTATATTATATCTAAATATCAATGTTATCACTTGTTTTCATATCATGTTTTTTTTTTAGGGGAAAGGGAAGACATGCTAAGCTTGCATATAACATAATGATTTCATGCTAGACATCATACCTTGAAAGAACCAATCTTACTGTGGCCTTTGATTCAAACTTAATTGATTGACTGTTTGTTTTTTTTTAAATCTATCGATAGTTTTTTTCTGGCATAATATAAACAAAGTGCCAAAACATCAAAAACCAAGAACTGTTATCCATATTAATATGCTCTTTCTTCTTCTGATAATGATTGTGTACAACAGATTTCAGAGTGATCCGACCAGTTCTTTGACTAAAGGAAGGAGAGGAATGTTTGAAGGATGAAAAAAAAAAAAAGATCAGAAAGATGAAAGAAGAGAGTGGTTGAAAAGGAGGATATTGAATGACAAAAAGAAAGCTAGAATAAGCAGAGAGAGAGAGAGGCATATTTGAAGATGAGAGAATCAAAAAGTCACCAACCTTTGCCATGATGGTATTCTCAACCATCATCTGCTTAATATCTGGTGGCATCAAGTCAAAAGACATCTGAGAAATGGAAGAAAACACAGCATCAATCCATGGAAGAAAAGATGGGGTCACATTTATTTGAAAAGTTCACTGGTTTCTAGTTAGTCAGGACTTCTATCTTCCTGCTCTTCATCTGTTTCTACCTTGCTTTCTCTGGTTTCATTCACCATGCTCATTACACCCTGCATTCTGAGGAATTTTCTCACCTGTTTTCTTTGTGACTGACACAATCTGGTCAGAGAATCTGGTGCTGAGCAAACTCTTATAGAAAATGAGGTCTACACTGACGAAGCGAATGTAACAACAAGTTTACAGTGAGCAGGAAAGCAGATTTATATCAAAAAAAGGGGGAAAAATAGCATTGAGCAATCACCATTTTTTTCATGTCAGTTTAAGGCAACATCTTTTTCCCTGGATTAAGAACCTTGTCCATGGTGTAGAATTTGTCCGCAGGAAAAGAACAAATTTTTTTTCCCCCGGTCTTTAAATAATACAGCCAAATGCTATCACAATCAATTTTTTTTTGAGTCGTTGATCCCATCCTTAGCAAAAGTTCCATTTTGAAGCTTCTGGAATTCTTACAAAAAGGCCTAACGTTCAAATCCAATGATTGTATCACAATTTGCACTGGCAAAACATTACTTTTTTTTTTTTTGTAGATATTCACAAAAAACTTGCATCCATAATTTTAAAATGCAGAAGCTTAAAAAGGGGAAAAAAATCAAGTAGTATTTTCTCTTCCTGGAAGAAAAAGACCTAAAATGCTGAGTCCTTTTGGTCGGTCCTTATCACAAACCTTGGGGAGACTGACAAAATAAACTTTATGTATCCATTCCCTCTGCTAATTTTGGCTTAGTGGGGACCAATGAAAAATCCCTAAATGCTATGCTTTATATTACCAATTTCTTTTGAAATTTCCAACTTTTGAGACCATTAACCTTTTTCTTGAGCAATGCTATATCTACTTGATCAATGTACAAGATTGACCATTTGAGAGAAAAGCTGAAATGTTTTTTTCTCAGAATTTGAATGCCAAACTAACACCATATCTCTAGTCAGCAAGAAAATAAAAATTCAATCTGAAGATTTTTTTTCCTTCTCAGGCTTAACAATAAAATTGTATACGTTAGCTTTTTGTTTGGACAAAAGAAAAGGCCAACATTATTTTAGCATGGTCATAATAGTTGGAGTCCTGTGGTTATGCTCTGCATTTACTCCTTTAAATCTATACCGTCTATTAGTTTATTTCAAGCAACACCTTTTTGATTCCCATTACTAGCCGGTTATGCTTCTGTTACTGCTGTGTAATTTAAAAGAAAAAAGGTGATGGTTATATATCAAGTTCTTAACACTTTATTTCTGTACTTTCCTCTTGGATTTTCTTCTTCAATAGCAATGCTCAAACAATAAGGAAATTCAGCTAAGAAAAAAAGAGTATTTTTCTTCTTATAATCTCTATGTAAATATTTCCAGTAAGGTGGTTAGATCGAAAAAGGTCATGGGAGTATGATAAAGGGACATGTCTCACATATTCAGTAACATTCGACGTGATTGAATGATCATGTGGTCTGTGGCCTATGGTCAAGGGAAGTAAATGAAGTGACCAGTAGGCATCCAAAAAGCAAGGTTCCATTTTGATCCTATGCCCTACCATTCTACCTGATCAGCATTTGTCAAATGAATCAAAATGATGAAACCTCATCCCTTGTTTGATCTCTCACTCTCTCTCAATTCTACACATGGAAAAAGAATTCCCAACCATAACCAAAGCAAATTGGATTGCATTTCATACGTCTCATCAGTAGACGAGGAATATTATTGATTGAAGAAAGCAGATTTCAAGCCAATACTTTCAGAATTTGTCTAGTTTGTTGCACCATCTTACTTACTGTCAGTCACGGATATCTTTGACTCTTATTTTCCTTCTAACATACTGAGCTGTCTTGAGATATCTCCTTGTTGAGTATAATTCTCTCATGTACACGGTCCTGAGTTTGAGGGTCAATCTTTTGATTAAGTTCTATTTTCCTTTAGGTGACTTTCGGGAGGATGCACTGGTTGTACACCTTTTTTTTCTTTTTTTTTTTTCATGACTAGTGGTATTTTCTTATCCTTGAAGGTTAGCTTGCTCCATCAAAATCTTGCCCACCTAGAGTGATTCTTTGCTTGATTTCCTCCTCTTTCAAAAATTCCATGGAGATCTGCTGACCTAGGTAGATGTAGTGGTAAACTTTCTTCAGCTTTTTTCAATACTGATTTTTGCGCACTTGTTGTATATGGAATTTGTTTTAAAGTAGATCCCAACTTTCTTGCTTTTTTTTCATTCAGTTCATCTATCATTATCTGGAGATAATGAAAGTTCTCAGCTAATCTGAGGTTACTAAGGCATTCACCGTCTATTCTGATTCCTTTACTACACTTGAACATTTCCTAATTTGCTCAGTTTCCTCCATTTTTGTAAGATCTTCAAAAGAACCACAACCGTCTCTCATTGCAAGTTATTATTACTATGTAATTGAAAAGAAAAAATAATCAATATCAATAAAATATTAATAAGGCTTTTATTTAACCTAACTGTATATAGACATGGGAATGAAAATAGAAATAATTCAATCCATACTCAACTTGTGAGTTGAGAAATATCTACCCTGAAAGAAAAGTTTTTATAGCGCTCACTTCAGACATCTGAAAAAAGGAAGTCGCTTGTGACCAGAAGTTCAGAAGTAATTCTCAATGATACTAAAACGACTCATTTGGCCTCATTGCTTGTTCGTGCTGTATTATCTATAGCAAATGGATACATGAAGAAACTTAGGCTCCACAAATCTGAGCACTAGCTTAAAAAACAAAAACATTATAATAATCATATTCTCCAGAACAAAACAAAATTGACAGCACATATGAAAACGGACACACCAGGCAAGATGGGTCAATGGTCATCTATTGTTGTCAACCACCTGGAAGCTATGCAAATGGTGAGGACCAATCAAGAATGAACAAAAGCATTTGAGATTTTGCTATAAATATGACTGCCAATTCTAATATAATCAGAGGTAAACGTCAACTAAATCAACACATAGGTGATAACAATGAAAAAGAAACAGACAGCCAAAAAAAAGACAGTTTTTAAATGTAATGTCTTGATTCAACCTGATAGAAGCATTGATAGTAAGTAAAGTACAAAACAGCTCTTTAAAAGAAAAGATATTTCGACCACTTGACACTAAGTGAATACTTTACATACATACACATATAGACCCTTGAGTATTTGAAATTATCACTGAACTTAATATATCTTATAATATTTACCCACTGTATTTCACATTCATAATTATTATTCTATATTTGTTCTTTTCGATTACATATTTATGACAATGGTTATGATCAAGTACAATTATAATGACAATAAACAAAGTAATGAATAAAAACACAAGTTTGAGAACTTATTTTATGGTCACTTCAGTCAAAACTAGTATTTAGCTGTCTGATGACAAAAGATCGAAGCTAATGTGTTCAGGTTTCAGAACAACAATCTTGCTGCTACCTGATAGCACAAAGATTTTGAGGATGAAATAAACTCGCCCTGCAAGTGTCAATTTCAGGCTAAAATTTTTTGTTCATACCATAATGAGAGCCAGATTCAAATCATTATCCAAAACCATCAAAGCTGCCTGACGAGTGAATCCTGGATTAGTGAGGTTCAACCTATATCTCTACCAGGCAGGGTGTGTAACTGCACCAACTTTAAACTCCTTATGATAAAACTATCACAAACATTATCAGAGATAATCGAGGCGGGAATGTTTTGAAAAGAAATTCAAACACACTTCAGAAACAAGACGATGTATCAGATTTCTTTTAGGTGCGGGTTCCTTGAGTAGATTTTTTTTTGTTTTTAGTTTATTTGTTTATATTCTTTATTTTGAACTCAAAGAACAGGAGAGAGAATTATTTATATTTCCTCATCATCCTGCGTGAAAGAAAAATGTTACTGAAGTTGTAAGGTTATTCACATTTGCACATCATACTGTTCTTAATTGCCCCACCCTGAAAATATGATCAGTAATAAAGTACTAGTTGATACTTCAGTGATTTTAGTAGCCCAAGTTTTTGCTCCAAGTATATACTATCGGTGATTTAAATTTGGGGTTTTAACCTTAATGGTCATACTTGAGGAAGGCTTGATAGTTAAGTATTGGATTTTACTGGAAAAATAACAAAATTTAATCTGTTTAAATTTCGGGAATTTACCACGATTATTGAAACTTATATAGATTAGTACCTAATGGCAAATGGCATCTTCTAAACACTTAAATAGTACCTTGTCTCAAACACTAATACCTGTCAGTTGTTAGACATAGGTTACTCGGGGACCCCTTTTAAATTCCATTGAAAAATATATGATTTTTTCATACCTAAGATACTCAGTGACTTTTTCAAGAGTCCTTTTTAAATTTCAATTTTGTCACTCTTCTTTTTCAGTTTCTCTTTCAATTTTCTCTTCTCATTCAGTCTTCCTCAATTTTCTTTTTTTTCATTCTCATTAAGTTTTCTTATTCAATTGTTCATTTCTATTGATTCTCTTTCAATTTTTCTTCTTATTTCTTCATTCCATTTTCTTCATTTTCTTTCAATTTTATTCTTTTCCAACTATTTCTTCTCTTCTTTTTTCAGGTTCTTTCTTCTTCATTTTTCATATTAACTCTTCTTCCAAGATCTCCAACCCCCTTTCTTCCATTCTCTTGGTAAGCAAGGTTTTCATCTACTTCTTTGAAATAATTTCCCGCTCCTTCCTTTTTACGTTCAACAATCGTTTTTATTCTACGTATGCAGATTTGCAATCTCTTGCAGAGCCAACAAAAATCTCTCCAAATCTCCATTCAGCCTTTATCTATTTGACTCTTTACCTTTCCACTAAGGGCTGGGGGTGGTAAATCAGGGATGAAAGTGAGGGTTGATGCCCTCCCCTCCTCAGCCTCGCCCCTCCGCCATTCTGTCAAACTTCATTCCCCCTATCACATGACGAGTGCTGAGGGTTCACAGACTATTCACCCCACATTAACCCTAATCCTTTTACAGACCTTGGAATGGCTTTGCATTATGACAAATATTTCCATGTGACAGAAAAGATGAGTTTGTTATGTGAACGCATTGAAGCATGGCGCTTTTAGCCGGGAACGGTTTATTGGAGAAGGAATCAACAAAAAACAAACAAATGAGCAGAGAGCAAGATGTTGAAGGAGAGAGAAAAAAAAATGGAGGGAATAATAGAGAATGGAGGGAGAACTTGATAAGAGTTAAAGAGAAGGTATCAATAAAGAGAATTGGAAATGAAAAGAGATTGATAGGTAAGAGCCAGGATTTCCAAAAGAGATTTTCAAGACAGGAAGGCCCTCATTACTTAACAGATTGGTGCAATACAATCTTTCTACCTCACTTTGCCCTTGTCCCATACTAAGCTAAGCATGATGAATATCAATAGGGCACTTTCCAAAGAGTGATAGCAAGCTTGTCTTGAAAGCAAAGTCACTTGTGTAGTGTGTTTGATCCTCACTGGGTAAGACACACTTGTGGCTTTGTGCTGAGCTTAGTAGTAAATATCAATGGATCTGATTTGAAATAAAATGCTCAAAGAAAAAAATGTATGCATTGTTTACAAGCTTGGAATTTGTGACTTTTTTTCTGGACATTTTGAATCTTCTGCTTATATAACCAACAGTATGATGTTTTTTGTCCATGAACATGGATTCTTGCTCTTAAAGGTAACAAGTTCGCTGATACAAGAATATCTCTGACCCACGTTTTCAAACAGTGGACTCTTTCACTGAAAAGAGTTCTTTTGACTTCTTTTCTAAGAAAAAAAAAAAGAGGAACAATAAAAACATCTGATAGAATTCAAGTACAAGTAGAGCTTGCTTTTTGAAAGTTTAATTTGCACTGCTTTTCCGGAAAAAAAGTGAAAATAGTGTACACCTTTTGTTTTGCAGTAAGCCATCATTGAGGCAATACACAACCACTTCCTCTTCCTACTACATCCTGGTCTCCTGTACCACCCACCACCTAGATATTTGATGATTCAACCTGACATACCATCATCACAATTTTTTGAGTCCAGGGATGCCTAAAAAATTTTCCCATGTAAATTAATGATAATTACTTTTTCACTTAGTACTATTTCAGCTTCCAAAAGGCTTTTATAGGAATACTCTATTGTCAGATAGCAGGGGAAACATGGATATCAATTAGTTTTTTTTTTTGTGGGAATTAACTGATGCCTAAAAAAAAAGTGTTGTTCCAAAAGAAAGATCTAATGTTTTACCTTTTGAAGTTCATTATAACATTAATTCTTTGGTGTTCAACAATGGTAATAACTAGAGTTGCTATTTACAAAGAGTCTATACATTTTGGGAGTAGACTGTATAGGAAAGGGTTAAGTATATTGAAAGAAAATCAGATCATGGAAGAACAGAATGCAAGATATATGATGGAAATAAGTTGAAGACAAAAGAAAGCGAGGAAACACAGAGAAAACAGACATAGAGGAGAAGAGTGAAAGAGAGAAAAGAAGATGTAGAAAATGGAGAATGAGAATAAAAAGGAGAGAAAAACAAATGAGAAAATGACTGAAAAATCTAAAATGATGAGAAGGAGAATAAAACAAACTAAAACAGTGAACAGAAATTAACAAATAGAGGTAGACAGAGGAAGAGTAAGTTAGTAAGAGAGAGGAAAGGAAAAAAGTGTTTCATTTCTTCTGAAAAAGCATAGAGAGAGAGAGAGAGAGAGAAAGGAGGGGGGGAAAGGTTTAAAAAACAAAGACAAACAACTATTGAAGTATCAAACAGAAGACACAAAAAAAACATACTTCTGCCAACACCATTGTCACTAAAAACTGAATTAAAATCAGTTCAAAAATAGTTATGATGCAGTGGAGGTAACTGAAAATTCCTGGATCCAACCCAAAATTCAATCTATTCTTCTTCAGCTTGAGGCCTATGGTCCCAGAAAATTTTATCGAAATTCACTGAAGACTTTTGGAGATATCGTGTGCATAGATAGGCATATGGAAATGAGTGAATACATACACATTTTCCAACTTTGTTCGTCCCAGGTTGAAAAAAAAAAAAAAAAGAGTGAGAAATGAGAGAAAAAACTCGTTTCCTTCATTTTGAAAGTGAACAAGGGAAAAGAAAATGAAGTGGAGGAAGAAAATCAAAGAGAACTTGATGAAATATGTAGGGAAGGAGGTTGTCTTAGAATTGTTGTGCATCTTAATCTTCTACTCAATACCAAAAGAAAATTATGAAAAAAAATTCCCTTATCCTTTCTTTCCATCACTAAGTAGCTATGTATTTTTTATGCTGTTAAGAAAGGAGTCCCAATCATAAAAGCAACAGAAACAAATTTCCATTATTGGTGGCTAAATCTTATTTGTTTGGGTCTTAGGCTTCCATTTTCTTTGTGTGTGTGTGTGTGTGTGCCTATGCTTGGGTGTGAGTGCGTGTATGTATGTGCATATGTGGAAGTGCATTTGTGTATGTGCATAGATATGTGTGCAATTTCCATTTTTTTTTTTACTTCCCAATATCTTTTTACTCCTGCCTTAAATTCCTTCTATCTTTTTTTCGATCTTATTTCCTTGGATACTACTTGAAGGAAGAAAGAGGTTTTATTTCTTCATTTACACTTCTTCAATTGTTTATTCCATTCCATTCCTTTTATTTGAACTAATTTTTGGACTAATTTTTGTATTCTCTTTTCCAAATTCATTCTGATTTCATTCTTTTTTTTCTTACTCCATTTTCTTTTCTTCTTTTCTTTCTTTCTTTCTTTCCTTGTTCTGCTATGCTTTTACCATTTCTTCCTTTTCCTTCTCTTTCACACATTTTATTCCCCTTCTTTTCTATCGTTTCCCTCCTTATTTTCTCATTTTTCTTTTTTCTAATTCAACCAAAACTGTCAACGTAGGTTTTCTCAATGGTCAAATGATTCTGGCTGGCTATGTATGTGTCATGCTCACAGGCTGGATCAATGGAGCTAGAGGGCTGAAAATTGAATCATTTACTCCTCATAATATCGAAAAAAAAAAAAAAAAAAGGATTTATTGAGTGACTAATCAGACAAGTTTTGTAATTGTTCTCACTTATTTATGTTGTTCCTGTTTTTTCAGAGGTTTCGGAACTGGGGTTGGTAGACCTCTGAGGGTCTGAAAAATAACACTGTTCCTTTTGACCCTGACATTGCAAATCTTGTAGTAGAGAAACAATATCATCCGTTGCTGAGCTATTGAAAACATGATTATTGTATACAAACCTGTTCCATGTATTAGAATTCAAATAGATATAATCCACTTAAAATGAATATGATTTTTAAAGGTCAAAATAGGCACATTGGTTATATTCCAAAGACAAAATGGGGGCCCACCAGAATATTTCCTCTATAGAAAGGGTCTTCAAGTTATCAAAGTTTCCAAATGACTGCCCTAACATTTTTTCCTCCTTTCATTCATTTTGCTCTTCTTCTTCCTTTTTTACTCTAAATTTGTTCTTTTTTTTTGTTGTTTTTTCATTCTACTCAGAATGTCTTTCTGTTTCATTCTTCCTTTTTCCTCTTATCATTCTATTCTTTCCTTTCCTCTTTCTTTCTCTTATAGATAAACATACACACATACTTATATACATACGTGTGTATATATATATATATATATATATATAAATTATGAATATATATGATATAGATAATAGAAATATATCTTTTATAAATATCCTATTTTCTCCGCCCTTTTCAAGGTTTCCTAAAAGGATTTTTTTACTTTATCTTTTTGATTGATCTCTCTCTCTCTCTCTCTCTTTCTCTACCGTTTCCCTTCACTCTCAAAGACATGGTTCTTCTTTCTAAAACAAATGTTTTAGGAAGTACCCCACTGATAAAAACACTTATTCTATCTCATCCTTCTTACGCTTACTCGTATTTGAAATAAAAATTTTTAAAAAAGCATCCACCCTTGCATAAGCATCTTGAATACTTGGTTCAATTTTTTCCCTACATTCAAGTATGGAATCAGAATTGCAAAGGTCAGGTAAAGTGGGAAACAGAGTTCTGAACATTTCAACGTTAACCCTTTGAAAACTGATGCCCTCACATGTGCGACTTCCTCAATCTGACACTCAGGACCTTCTGCCTCCAGGTCAGATTAGAGTCAGCTGGTCATGATTCCTGGACTGTTGGAATATATCAATGTTGGTAAACCAAACATACATGTCACCGGCCTGTAAACCAGATGCTTATATGTATGGACTTTCAAAAGGCGGTAGGTTTGCAGGAGTTAAAAGGATTAAAAATTATAAATAGTACCCTTATGCTGGCTATGACTCCAACCATCCCTGCTTGGGCATTCTATTACAACTTACTTGGCTCATTTGCGATGCGTGAATAAGTGAATACAAACTGTCCAAGCCAGAGTTTGAATTCAGCATGCCAGGTCTAATTTCCATGTCGTAACCCACTTAGTCACCCTGCACTACCATTAAAAACTCATCTTGAAGCAGTAAAATAAGATTTCATTCTCAATTTCCTTTGTAGGTCAATATCAAAGCTTGTGGCAGGGTATGTCAGGGAGTTTGTTCATGTTTGTTAACTTGAGTAGTGTTAGGGAATGGCAGAGATAAAAAGTACCGATTTTTACTAAAATTCTAATAATGATAAATGATATAATTATTTGTCATCGTTATCATTTCCTGCCACTCCTTAATATTACAAGTTGGCAACAATAAACAAACTACCTGCAATTCCCTGCCACATGTTTCATTAACGTTTGAGAACTAATAGTATAAAGAAGGGATAAGGATAGTGTTTGCATCTATTTCATTAACATGAGACACTGATAATTTTTGCATCAAAATGTTCAATTAAAATGTGGCAGGGATAGTGCTTGCATCAAAATGTTTTGTTAAAGTGAGGCTGGAATGAAATGTACGGCTGTCTTGATACTGGATAAGTATATTATTGAATGAATAATAATGATAAAAATTGTAGGTGTACTAACATCATCACCGTTACAGTACAATATCTACTCATTCTGAGGAATGTAGCAGGTCTGTATTCCCAGAAAGCTTTTCTAGAATTTTATCCAATTTCTACATATCTTTGGCAAAGTTGGAGCGAGTGAGTTCTTTGTATTTTGCAAAATCTGCCTGCTTACTCATCTGTTCATTTGTTTATCTTATTTGGGGCTAAGACAGTGATAATGCTAGATGAACTAAACGAAGAAAGCAAAAAAGTTGGCCTACGCATGAACTTCAGTGAAACAAAAATCATGTGCAACAATCATATAGAGAATAAGAACATAACTGCCAAAATAGAAGATGCAAAATTAGGGAAAGTAGACCACTACATCTACCTCAGACAACGAATCTCCATGAAATCCTCAAAAGAAGAGGAAATCAAGCGAAGAATCACTCTAGGATGGCAAGTCCTCGGCAGAGCAAGTTCAACCTTCAAAAAATCAGACAATCCAAATAAAACCCTAAAAAGAAGAGTATACAATCAATGCATTCTCCCAATTGTCACTTATGGGGCTGAAACATAGAACCTAACCACGAGACCCACAAACTGAGAAGCATGCAACTTGTGCATGAGAGAATCATGCTTAATCTCACGTGGAGAGATCACAAGACAGCACAGTATATCAGGGAGAAAACGGGTGTCCATGACATCATAGAAACTATTAAAAAACTCAAATGGCAATGGGTAGGCCATGTTGCAAGAATGAAAGACAACCGATGGACATCAGGACTCACAACATGGATCCCCAGAGATCACATGAGAAACCGAGGCCAACAGAATACAAGATGAATTAGACAAATTCAGTAAATACTGGCTCTGCAACACCTATGAAAGAGAATTGTGGTGAATCCTAGGGAAGGTCTATGTCCAATGATGGACGTTAAAAGACTGATGATGATGATGATGATGATGATGATTAGAGACATGACCATATATCTAGATTCAAAAACCCAGCCGTACCATACACCAGACTTCCCAAAACCCATTTCAAGCACTGGTGGTAGGAATGTGAGACATTCCCTCTCTTTGTCTGAGTGGGAGGGAACCCTATTCCCTCACTCTCTATACACTATAATAATTCTCATTCAGCTACTCTGTTATGTACCCTCAAATTAGCTGAGGTGGTGCATTGTAGCTACAGTAGAAATTTTATGTCACTTTTCACCCTGACCTTATGCACCTTGACATCTTGCTATGGGGTGGTGGTATAGAAGTAGGCGTACTGCATCAAGCGGAGGAGGGCATTCATCACGTTATGGCCAACATACTGCCAGACTCCAAACAAAGGTCCATCTAGTTCATACTGACACACTTACAGAAATTGATAGACAACATTGGTGCTTACATTGTACTTAACACAGCAGGCAAATTTTATTGTATCATTCAAAGCAAGTCTTGTTTGACTACAATCGAACAATAAATGAAGGAATTATTACCAATTTTCCAATAAGGAGTTTCACCCATCCTGTATATTGAATCAAGGTATCTCTCAAATTGCCATCTCTCAACCACTCGACCATAGAGGCTTGCTTCACTTATTGGATTGTTAGAGCAGTCAGCCATGTGTTCCCTCATTTGTTTTTTAGTGCTGCATTACTGGGCTCAGCCTTAATTTAAAAAGATTGTCCCAAGATATCTTCTAAGAATCTACAAATTTTTGTGAGAATCTCCGGTAATACCGTGATTTGCTTTTGCTTGCCAATGCTTTTGAATTGTTACAACCTGTATAGGCATGAAGTGCCATCAATGCTGTGCTAAAATGCTGACTTCATGCTCAGGCTATTTTGGTGATGTTCAACAGTCTTTAAGAGTTCCCTTATAGGTTTGTGCTGGCAACCATTTTGTTTTTAAGGGGTTTTATGAGGTAGTTAATCCAAACTTTTTTTTGGGGAACATCTTTCTGAAATAGGACATCCTGAGGAATGTTTTGGTACCATATTCATAGATTCATAGGGAGAGAGGGAATAACGGTAGGTACGGCTGGCCCCCAGACTATTAATTATTAGGTTGTTTGAAAAGTAATATTGGTTCTCTAGGGTTAGAAAAAAATCCCATAAGAATGTAGTAAAAAGTTATACTTAGTTGCAAAGTAGCCTCTGACAAGATTTGAAGTTGCATCCTGAGAGCACATCTGAAATAGATGTTATTTTACTGATTTTTCCATAAAAGTTTAATGGTTTGGCTTGACATAGCTAAATCCACAGTTATATAGCTACAACTTCCTTACTTGATTACTAAAGCTGGAATATTTGCTTACTAACTAGTAGAAGTACGAATAATAGCAATTTTCAGTTTTCTGAAAATCTTTGATCTAGGATTCACAGTATCAATTTCTGACATGTTTTCCTATCATTTTTATGGCTGCTTTTTCATCACAATCTTCCAAGTCAATATATTCAACTTCTTTATTTCTGATAAAATGTATTGACCAGAGGTATATTGATGAAAATCAATGATTAAGATGAAAGAAAAACTATTAAAGAATTAATGATGAAAATACTTCATCTTTTGTCTTATGTGGAAAATGTCTGAGATTCTGGTCAAAAAGACTTTGGATAGTACCGAATTGATTGCTTTTTGACTTTTAAAGGTTTTGCTATTAAGAGAGTGTTTGCTTGACAGTTGACTGAAAACTATTCTCAGTGCTACTGTGCCATTACCACTTTTGTTCAGCTGAGAGCCCAGGTATACATAAGAGATTACAGCTCGCGAGGGCAAAAGTGGCGAGCCAGAGGGATACAGGACAGAAATGGAAAGGTGACGTATAATAAAAGTCGGAGACTACCTGCACAAAAGACACATTAACCAAATTTGTCCAAGAATGTTGGACGTGGAAACAGAAAGCAATCAAGCAGTATTACCATTAAACTCCTGTGTGACACTTTACAAATACTTATGCCGACACCTGGAATACTAAACCAAGTTACCAATTCAAGACGGTTGAAAATAAAGTGTACCAAGATGTGAGTTTTGAAAGTCAACCCCAAAAGACTATGTAACTCTTCTGAAATGAGGGGATGGGGTGTGGGATATCTGAATAGGACTACTCTCATTGCCAGGGCTGGCATAAGTATCCTCATGCCCCAGGAAAGCTGAACTCTGGCTCCTTTTAAAGTATAATATTATCTTATATTCCTGAAAAATCTGACTTTGCATCAGGGAATTTTCTTATTTTGATTCTTTAATTCATTGATCTTTTTTTTTCCATTTGAATTTCAGTAAGTCCTACTGTTGCAGACACAAGACAGGCACCTCCTGGTTCTTGACACCCTAGGTGATTACCTGTGTTGCCAATAACTTTGGCTTGCCCTGGTCACTGCATCTATCTATCAAAGTTGTTATTCCAGTGTTCTCTGAAAAATTAACTGTGAGATTCGTGTGAGCCAATCAACACAAAACAGATCGATAAAGTTCATTAATGATCTCAGAAACTCACTCACCTCAATGACCCTATAGAAAGTTACAAGTAAGGAAGCATCCATTTACTGTTGCTACTGAAGCTTCAGTTCAGAAGAAAAGTTTGATAAATAAAGAATATAATCTCTGCTGTTAGCATTTCTGAATGGTCCCTGATTATTCACTGTAGGCATCCCCTGTGGTTTGTGATAGAAGGTGGATGATTAGAGGACCCCAACATTTTTACCTATATCATTCCCTACTTGTCCAGAACAGCACAAATATAAGCTGAATTTTTCTATAAACCAGTAATTCAGATATTTTTGGCTGAGCATTATTTCATTCCTCTGTAAGCACTTTTGATGACAGATGCGACACCTCCACCAAGAAATATATATGACTTAAACCAACAAATCAAATGTAAAGAGGAGATGAATTTGACAAAAACATTTCAGTAATCAATAAACAAAACTTTAGAAAAAATTGTTTCTCCTTTTCAACTTAGGAGATTGGATACAGTATATCTGAAAATGTAGCAGCTTACGGATTGAACAACGTGATATCACTGAGGTAGATATAAAGATATTTTGTTTTTAAATACTAAAATATGGTTTACTTTGTGATATAATGTACTTACTTTAGTGCTATTATTTGATAAATAACAAACATTAATGGATGCCTTTGTTTATATGTTCAAATCACACTAAAGTTCAAAAAGATAGATGATGTTTGCACTCTTTGATCAATCACCTGCCCTCAAATATTGCCCATACCCACCCAACAGTTTTTTTTACAGCTTGGTCATAATGCGGTTGGCTTCCCTGGATCCCAACACCCATGTTATACTAGAAGATGCCAGTGTCAGGATACATTGTTGGTCAAGTGATCAAACGGAAACCAGTGTTACTAAGCGGTTCACATGAATTAAAAGTCTCCAAAGTAAGGATTTTTTTTTCATCTATTATATTTGATACGAAAATCTGAAACTTCTGAACAAAGTGAAAGTAAGCATAACTAAATCGTGGGATGACTGATCAACCAATTACGATTGATAGACTATATAATCTGGTTCTGTTGAGTGCTCTTTGTGTTTGGGATGCCCCTCTTTGTTGGCATTTTTACTGCTCCGTACATCTGCGACCTTTCCCTTCTATTTCCAGTCAGCCAGTCCAACAACTTTTTTCACACCTAAATAGAGTGTTCTGGTTGGTCACTCGTGAGACGTGAGAAGAGACCACTTCAAAAGGTGAATGGGCCTTTTCCTTGTTTTATGTCGAGTTGTGGGTCAGTGTAAAGTATTCCACCGTCTAGCTCCTGGTTTTATGTTTGTTGAATCAGATTCTGCTCGTGTGACTTCAAATTTTATTAGAGGAAAATTCTAGCCAGAACTTTTCGCTTTTGGGTATCTTCTCACCGGTGACTTGTCTAGATGCAAATAGCCTTGAGATTGATTTAACAATTTTCCTAGCCTCATTTCCCTCTCATCTGGCCTTGTCGTTTTCCAAGCTGAGCAAATATCTTTACAATGGGCACTTCACCATAGAGCATAGATGCATTGGAACTCATCGGTTAAGGGGGGGCAAAGGGGTTGATTGGCCCAAAATTTCCATGGTTCTGCCCAAATTACACTTGATTTGCCAAAAATTCCCATGGTTTTGCCTGAATTATACTTGATTTTGCCAAAATTTTACACTGTTTTGCCTGAATCAGGAGTGGGCAATGAGTTGCTCCCCAGCCTTCCTGGAGAAGTGGTTATCAAGCTGGCCTCAGACTATTACTTCTGTAACAAGTTCAGATGTTACTGGATGTTTAATACTAGCGTGCTTGTCTAAACTTGAGCTGAGTAGAGCATCTATCCATGGAGTAGTGGTTAAGAAGCTAGTCTGGCAAATCATTACTACTACAGTGAGTTCAATTCCCACTGGGAGCATTATAATTGTGGTGTTGTGCCACGATAAGTTAAGTTTAGTAAATACTTTTAAACTCTAACATTGGAATCAGTATGATTATCTCCTGCTACTAACATATGGAGCATTTCAAATTTATTAGAAAAAAAAAAACAAACAAACAAATTATCCCACGTTCTAGTCAATAGTTGATGCACCATGCCGGGTCCTTCCAGGCACCTATCAGGGTTAAAATAGTCTTTATTTAAAGGCAGGCAAAAACATACTATCATCTTGACTCCACTAGAAGTCTCAGAATGCTACAAGAACTTTGAGTCTTTTTTTCTCTGATCTATCAAGGATCTGCTGAACAACTTGAATAAAACCTTGGGTCTTTCAGCTTTTAGTTTTCGCTTCTCTAGCCAAGTAATTTATCAAATGAAATTGCAACTGGAATTGAACCTTGAAAGTCTCAGACTCTCATCAGCTGTTATGCCTCTCAACTATATCCACACATGCTTGATCTTTCTTTTCTAGTAATCAACAAGCTTCTCGGATGCTGGCTCGGGGGTGTGGGGTTTTAATTACAGTCTTTGCTGGTTTTTAGCCAAATGATCTCAACCACAAAGCTATCATGAATTGCGACCCAAACCAAAGGGTTGATAATTAACATAAAAAAAAACCCCAAACAACAAAAACTGAACATAGAGATCCGTTCTCCAACATTCTCTGATACCCACCAAGTACCTCATCTTTTTTCTTTGTGTTTTTAATTTTTTTCCGCATCATCTTTGAATCATTGAGCCATGAAGCTCCCGAGAAAGGAAACAACGTGTGTGTGCACGTGCACTTATTACTGCATAAGAGCATTTAGGGGAGCCGGCCCCTGGCAAATGCCTCATCCTTTCAACCATGCAAACAGGTTTCGCCAGAGTGTAAAGCTACGTCTTTTGTACGGCTCTTTTTCATCTTTTCTCAAAGACTATTATCCTGACGATGACAGCCCAAAAGGTTGGCGGAAACTTCATGGCAGGCGTCAGATGAAAGGGAATAAAAACTGGATTTGCTCTTTCTCAACCTCTCTTTTCAGATCACCGTTTATGCATGTATGAGATTCTACTGTACATTAAGGTGGAGGGTATTGTGCGTGTGTGTGTGTGTGTGCTTCTTGGCATTTTAAACTTTCATTTAAGCATGAATGTCCAAAGGGGTGTGCCTGTGATGTTTTTCTTCCAAGGTGATGCATGAATATGAATTTGCATGTAGAAGATGTCTTCCCAAAAATGTACGCACCCCTTCTTAATAGCAGCCAAGTTCAATATCTGTCATTTATTATTTTAATCATAAAGAATGAATATGATAATAAATTTCAAAGAGGAAAAGCATTAAATATTCAGTGCTAAAAGGATGTTTAATTTTAAGTATTAGAAATGTTCAGAAAAAAAGGTGGAACCAAGTTATAAGTGGATAATTGTGTATGTATATAATTGCATACACAATGTTTTTTTTATATATTATGGATGTTTACTTTTCACAACCATACATATATATATAATCAAAAACATCAGCCATTATAAATCCACAGCTGGATAAAGGCCTTTCCAAGCGTGATTGCGCTAATCTCTGCCATGTCTTACCAGCAAACTTTTCTATCTTATCTCTCCATCTTGCGTCAGGTCTTTCCCTATTGTGTTTACTGTCCCATGGGCACCAATGGTTTAGTCTCTTGCTCCATCTGATAACCTTCCTTCTAGTCCAGCCCCTCTCCATTTTTGTAGCTAAATTACCTGTACTTATCCTTCACCCTGGTCCTCTCTCTGATCACAGAGTTATTCCTAACATTGCTCTTTCCATTGCCCTCTGTGCTGTTCTGAGTTTGTTTCCAAGTAGTTTTCTAAGTTTTTTTCAAAACTGTACATCATAGCAGGTATTATGCATTGATTGTATATTTTATGTTTTAAGCATACTGTCAATTTGCTTTTCAGTATGTCTTTATATATACAAAATGCTTTCTAACCAATCATCATGGGCGCCATCTTGAAATACAAGTATATATATATATATATATATATATATATATATATATATATATATAGATAGATAGATAGATAGATAGATAGATAGATAGATAGATAGATATAGATGTATGACAGACAGAAAAAAAGAGAAGGTAATTTCTGAATATATATATATACAGGGAGAGAGACAGAGAGTTAAGAGAGGACATAGTTTAGAATCATGCTCAACATCACATGGAGAGATCACAAGACAGCACAGTATATAAAGGCTAGTCATGTTGCAAGAATGGCAGACAACTGCTGGACATTACGATTCCCAACAGTGATCCCCAGTGATCACATGCAAAACTGTGTCTGGCTGAAAACAAGATGGCGTGATGAACTAGACAAGTTCTGAAAGTACTAGCTCCGTGATTCCCATGATAGAAAGGTCTGGTGAATTTTGGAGAAAGTCTATGTCCAATGATGGACGCTAAAAGGCTGGTTATTACCCAAAAATCAAATTTCCATGATAGAAAATATGTGCTACAAATTTGTATGTATGTGTAGACATTTATTACAGATATCAACACGGAAATATAAATTACATATAGCAATACCTACGTATCTTTAACAAATATGCATTTCAGCAAATGTTGGAAACATCTTTCTGTAGGTATGTGTTGTGAATATCTACATGTTGGCACAGGGCACATGTCAAAAATATCTATGCAGAGGTGTACGTTACATAAAGTCATGTGTATGTATCTGCTATGAATGTGTATATGAGTACATATTTTTTATATAGTTATGTCTTATAAAATTTTGCAGGGAAGATTATGTTACAAATATTCTCATGGAGGTCATTGTTACAAATATCTACAAACATATATATATATATATATATATATATATATAAGCATGGATAGGAGGTGTGTGGTGTCATGATAGTTACTTGCATGCAAAACTAAATGGGCAGACTGAGTTAGAGTCTAGGCTGAGGCTGTTCAAGTTCACTTTGCACAACGGCCCTTGGGTAAGGCATGTATCAACTCTTTCCCACAGATATGAGTATGTGGCCGAGCACCTGGAATTCTTTAGCTTTATAAGTCAGTTTATTCGAGAGAAGGTTGCTCTGACAGGAAAAAAAACCCCAATGACTTGGTAGTTGTCATGGTTGGTCTCAAGCCCGAGTATAAGAGGAGGCTTCCGTATTGGGCAAGCAATACCAATCTGTGAGCTCTACTTGCTACTGGAACCACATCAGAGTGGTTGTGGCCCAATGCTCCACCACCGGGATAAACAAACGTATATAAGCACGGAGGAGTTTTAGCGTGAGAGTTGTGCATATGCTTTTCTGTCTGCATTTCGAGTTCACGGTGATTGCTCAAAAATCGTCAGAATTCTCACCTCGGAAATCATTTTGGCCATGGCATCCTCTTCTATACTCCAGCGCTGTTGATATCTTGCCATTTCACTGCTCATGACATTCTCAATTTCTTTTTCCTCAATCTGCAATGAAATAGACATTTTCAGGTGAGCACGATGAAGAAACAAAAATTGGTATCACAACTCTGATGACAGCAGGAGGCCCAAGCAGGGTCATACTGAAGATGGAGAGTGAGAGACTGACACCCCCGCCCCCACCGCCGTACGCCACCCACCAGTTCTCTTTCTGTTGGCAAATTTCAAGATGATATAATAAAGAGATCTAATAAAATTTGTAATATCTTGGATATGGATGAAATTTCAATATACATCTGTAGATCATGTCCAATTTCTTCATTTTTTCTTGATGTTCCATTCAAAATTCAAATTACCTGCCACTTTGTCTGCAAATTAGAAGCCTGCTTCCCTCCAATAAAAATCATTAGGTATGCCTCTGAGCCAAAGGCACCGGGAAACCCTCACAAAGTTACTTCTTCCAAGCATGACACCAACAGTGCTCACACCTTTTGTCAGAGATACCTGCCCCTGCTGAAATGATCTATATATGCTTTAAGTTTCATTCCTTCAACAATCATTCACTGGAACAGGCACTGAACATTCTAATTAACTTCCAGAAATTTCAGGAAAAAAAAAAACGAGCAGATTTTTGTTTTTGTTATTTTGCCCTTATTTTGGGATCCTCCAAGTCTAAGTGACCAGAACATTCCATATATTTTGTCTTATGTTTAAAGAATCAACCTTTTCCACTTGAAATTTTGTATCAAGTCTCAACTATTCTACCATCTTTCTTGTTTTAACACTATTCAATCCAATAATCAAGAACTCAATCAGCTAACTATATTGTTATAAAATTTAAAAAAAGATGGAGAAAAATCAATCAAACATAATGACAATGTTCCGTCAGTAACGCTTGCCTTAATTTCTATCCATTGATAAATCCTTTTCTCCCAGATTTAAAAAGCATTATATTATATTATAATAATTCATGGCGAATTCATGTAGCAAATTATAACTAATGCATTTACATTATACATATAACAGCCCTATTCTAGAAGTTAGTAATAATAGCTTCCATTCGAAAACACTGACAATCCCTTTCTTCCTGATATTCTATGCATTTCTATGGTAAAATCATCAGCAATACATTCACACTATATATATCAAAGTCCAATACTGTCAGTAATGCTTGCAATAATTCCTGGCAACTCATGATCCATTGCTTCTCAATTCTCTGTGCACAATGTATAGACCAAGAGTCAAAACATTCTCAAACAAATTTCAGGTAAGAAATGTCAAATTTCAGGGGTTCATTTCAGGGATTCTTATTTGTTTATAACACTAAATTCCATCGTAACTTCACCAGTTGGCAACAGTGCTGGACCAATTATCTGGTGAGTTTTGGACTATAGATGACCAGGATTTCTGGATTTTTCTTATTTCTAGAGTAAGTCTAAATATATACTCAAAATATAAAATGAATAATCAAGAATAAAGAACAAAATACTATTCAACAGATACAAATTAATACACTTCTAAAGCAAGCTATGTTTGATCTTTATCACTTGAATTTTTTTTTAAATCCATGAATATAAACAAATAAAAGTAAAGAATGAAAATGTTTACGACATATAGAGATTAATTCACTTCAAAGACAGAGTCTGTTTAATCAATAATAATCCACTAATCTTTATCTGAACACAATTCAACTAGGCCATGAAAATTAGAGCTAAGAGCTGTCGAGAAATGAACTACTATGGAATTTGCCAGTTTCAAACTTGTAGGTTTTCTGGTGACTCCATTTTTCTGTAAACTGGATACATGGTCTGGAACTCTATTAGAAACTCTTTCATGCAGAGTGGGATAGAGCAACAAAATAATACTTGCAGAAATTTTCCAGCAGAAGATAGATAAGTATTAAAAGATCTACTTGTAAAATTATTATTTTCTAAATTGGTCTTCATGCTAAATGTACTGCGGAAATTCAAACTTATCACCCTAGGAACTCATTTGACATGAACAAAACCTTAATCATGAAAGCTTTCATGGTCAGCTCCTGAAATATAGGATGCAAAGTCAACTTTTGCAAGAGGCTATTCTAGCTTTATACAGTTTACAGGATCAGCCAAAAAGTTGTAATAAAAAAAAAAAAGGAAAGCAAGAAAGCACTTAGAGAGCGTACACTTCTGCCAAAACCATTTTCACTAAAAACTAAATGAGAATCAGTTCATGAATAGCTAAAATACAGGGGATGTAACAGTAAAAAAATCTTTCTTATGACTGTATGAGATACAAAAATGAAAACATATTTCTCAATGGAAAAAAAAAATCCTGAATCCGACCTAAATTTTAACCTATTCTTCATTACCCCATGCCTACAGATCCTGGAAATTTCATTGAGAACTTTTGGAGATATTGTGTGGACATGAGCAATGATGCAGGGGAGGTAACTGTAAAAAATTACAGGATCCACACCAAAATCTAATCACATCTCTTCCTTAGCCCATGGCCATCCTTCTACAAAATATTGAAATTCATTGAGAACTTTTGGAGATATTGAGTTGACAGACACATGAACGGACAAACAGACTTGAATATATATACCTCTTCCAATCTGGTTGACAGATGTAAACTAATCAAAAATTTACAAATACTTTATGATGACATGGTTCTTTTACTATTCTAGATATCATACATTTCACATATTTTAGAGATTATAAACTGCAGGCCATATTAATGGAGCTAGAGGGCTGAACATTTCAACATTAACTCCTTGATATGTCTACAAAAAATGTTTTTATTTTGTGTTTTGAAAATTCCCCACCCCCACAATAGGTTCTTAGTGGGGGGGGGTCAATTTGTAGTATAAATGTATGCTAAGCCAAACATCAGTATGTGCCAGGTTGTTTTTTTAAATTCAGACTTTTTTGTGATCACTGGCCAGCAAAAGGCAAGAAAAGTAACTTTGTTCACCTATTTTTCCATTCTTTTTCAATTCATTATTGTCATCAATAGCTTTTTAGTATCCTAGTCATTGGACATAAATCTTCCCCATGATTTGCCAGATCTTTCTATCATGGATGTCACGGAGCCAGTACTTTCTAAACTTGTCTAGTCTGTCACACCATCTTATTTTGTTGGCCATAGTTTTACATACGGTCTCTACGGATATATATTCTGAGTTGTGATGTCCAGCAGTTGAGTGCCATTCTTGCAACATGACCAGCCCATTGCCATTTGAGTTTTCTAACAGTTTCTACAATATCTCCAACTTCTGTTTTTCTCTAATATACTGTGCTGCCTTGAGATCTCTCCATGTCATGTTGAGTATGAATTTCTCTCATGCGCATTGCAGGGTTCTCAGTTTGAGGGTCAATCTTTTCGTTGGGTTCTATTTTCCAGTTCTATAGGAGAATATCAAGAGCATGAATTGGTTTTATACCATACTTATTAGGACTAATGGGATGTTACTGTTCTTGAAGGTTGACTTTGCTCTATTGAAGGCTTGCCATCCTAGAGTGATTCTTCACTTGATTTCTCCTGCTTTTGAGGATTCCATGGGGATTAGTGGTCCCAGGTAAATGTTGTGATCTACTTTCTGCAGTTCTGCATTTTTAATTTTGAGCATTATGTCTTTGTCCACCTGATATTTGTTTCCCTGAAGTTCATGTTGAGACCAACTTCCTTGTTTTCTTCATTGAGCATTATTTATAAATTACTATGGTTCTCTACAGACAGGATGATGTCTTCAGCAAATCTGAGGTTTCTTAGTTATTTTCCCCGTCTATTCTGATTCTTTTGATTTCATAGTCTAGATTTTGGAAGATCATCTCAATGCAAGGTATAAAGGGTTTGGGTGTACTGGTATCACATTGTCTTTGTCTAATCATACCCCCTTTTTGAGCTGGAAAGGGGCCCAGAATCTTTATGTAGCCTGATAAAAGAACTGCTGTTTTGGTAGAGACATTGCAATTGATCTGTGAAGGTTTCTATTGAGTAACTAACCAGACGTTTCCATTCTAATCATTCTCCAGGCTAGTGAAAGGCATTCAATAGACATTGATCTTGAGACCTCAGTGACTCTGTTTCAATGCTGTGCCCCATGGATGTGGCCATCTTGTCAGCATAATTTCAAATTTGTTAAATCAATACACCGATACACTATCGTAATCTAAAGAGCTTCACAAGCCATTACATATAAAAACCAACTTCTTAAATCTTTGACATTCATAAGCATAAGTGTTTGCCATTTTTCAAGGAGGGTGGAAGGGAAAAAAGGTATATCCGGATGTTGGTTATCAGGTTTTAGATTAGGATGTGCCTGAGCTGTGACTCTATGCCCTATGCTGTCACTGCTTATAGTGACCCCTTGATTATGGACCCTATAGAGTTCCAACTTTCAAATCTCATCTTTGGTAAGAATCAAAGAGGAGGGTGGGTGGGTAAATACCCTGTTCATCTCTCTCCCTCCAGTTGACACCCTTGTCCATCAGGCATGAAACACAGGACTGTGAGGAATCGAACCCGGTAAATCTTCTTTATTTCACTACCCCAACAATGGAGATATCACTGGCTGCAATGGAGTGTAGATGAACATATTACAGTCGATCAAGAATGCAGAGAAGGAATTTCATTTCGATCAGCAGACAGAAAACAAAACGTGTTCAACCAATCTGATGTTGACAGCTGTTCACTCAAATGGGCTGATTCAGTGTTGTGTGCTGGTCAGTGAAAATATACGAGGAGCCAGTGTCCATCTTGTCCTGGGAATGTGTGCGTGGCTGGGTAGAGACTAGTCCAGAAATATCTCTGGTGGAGTGGGGTAGACTCTCTTGCAACGTGAGGCTAATACTTTTTTGACAATGCTAGGAAATAAAGTGGACATCTGAGAAATTATATCAGTACAAGAAAACTTGATATCTACCGCCTGAAGTTCTGAGATGAAACACTGTCATAAGTGCGAGCCACCCAGTGAGAACTGAACAGTAGTGATGGTATACCAGATTAAACATTATGGTAATAAATGATTTCTTATGTTATATTTTACTGTCAGAATAGACTTTGGAGGCCATCAGGTATGTGCAGTACAACAAGAAAAGGGTGAATATGCCTTCCTAACAAAATATTTGAATATCCAGTGATATAGTGCCGTGTGAATGTGTTGGAACAGCATTCCCTTGCCATTACCATATATATATATATATATATATATATATATATATATATATATATATATATATATACTACTAAAATTCTCAATTTGAACTGAAAAATTAGCTAGTATATGTTCAAATACTCATCCTATATGATCTCAAAACATGTCCAAAATAAGTAAAATTTTAAAAAATTTCTTGGGGGGTGTAGTTGGCGTGGGGAGGGAGCCCTTTGTTTTTTCACTTCATTTTTAGCACTGAGTATCTCTAATCCTGTGAATAGTTAATCGCAGATTTTTAGACAACAGTGTTTGTCTATTAATAACTATTACTTGAATGCTTCCTCTTCATTTGTATGCTTTGTTAAACTAAGATTACATTAGAAATCTAATTTGGAATTTGAAAAGTAGTTTGATCCAGGCAGTGATAAGTAAAGCGTCTCATTTGAAGTAGACATCAAGTTCTTGTTAAGAAAAAAAAAAAAGAAAAAGCCCAGTTTCACAGATGCAGAGAGATTACAGCATTAATAAAGAAATTGTCTCTGTAATCATTCATGACCAAAGCAAAAAGAGAAGCAACTAAGATCAAATCTCTATGTGCACCTCATTATGTGATGAAGAGGTCTGTTTTTTTCCAGTTGAATGGTTTAATAATCCCAAAATCAGATGCACTCGTCGATCAGTACAAAATTCCAGTGCCCTGAATTCCAGCTGCACGCCTGAGTGAACAATGAAGAAATTTTTCTCAGTATCAGGTTATTCAGAAGGTAATTCTAGGAGAAGGAATAAAAACCCATTCAAATGTAGAAAACAATGAATTTATTTGTCAAGGACCTAATTATGATTATTAGACAAAAGCTTGCTATAAACCTCCTTTTCGAGAGAATCTGGGATTCTGAACGAGAAAAACCTGTCAACTTTTAAACCTAAGCATCAATGGTCTTGGGAAGTAATCTGTGGAATATGGTAGGTTGTGTCTGTTATGAGCTTTTAGAATAAGGAAAGACTATCACAGTATATCTTGATTGTCAACAACAAAGAAAAGGTGTGAATAATGCGGATTTGGTCAACATTGTATCATTTCAAAGAATGATAATGCAAGCCTGCACTCATAATAAACCTTGGTCAAATTGTTAGGTTGAGAGGATCTATCACAAGATGCCTACTGGATTAAACACTTCCCAATTTTCATTCATTCAGATCACTGGCATACGATCTTAGAGACAAGTTCTTCGAAAGTAGACTAGAGTTCAATTCAGCATCCTTACGATTCTTTTGATTTGAAATCCCAAATTCTTTTCCTCATAAAGAAAAAGATTACTTTCAGAGTTGGCTTTTGTCATTGTTAATAACAATGATTATGCTCTTGATAAATAAATCTAATGTTTGTTACAAGTGAACAGGCTTTCATTCCGTTTCCGCAAAATGCTAAATTACTTTCAAAAGAACCTAATAGTTTATTCTTCCTCATTTTCAAATCAGAACGCAATGAGAAAGCAAAGTATTTCCTCTTGTGTATGTAATCGAGAGGAAACCAATTGAAACCACAGAAAATTCTGATTGCATGTTCAGGATAAAGATTCAATCATCAACATGAACGCAATTATACCATTGCATGAGATAACTAGAAAAACTAGAAAATCCATATCTCTGCCAATGCCATACTCTACCTGAAACTGAATGAGAAGCAATTCATATATATAGCTATGATGCAGGGGAGGTAACAGTGAGCTTTGATTTCCCATATTTTAGACTGTTGTTTACCTCTTCCAAATACATGGATAAATTTATCAATGAGAAACAGATTCCTGGATCCACCTCAAAATTTGAGCAATTTTTCCTTTGCCTATGGTTCACAGTTCTACAAAATGTAATTGAAATCATTGAGAACTTTTGGGGATATTATGTGGACAAACCTGAGTAAATAAATAAATATATTTGAAAAAAAAAAAATTAGAATATATTTCTAAATCACAAACAAATTCCGAGATCCACTCACAAAATTCTATCCCTTACTTCTCTCTTACAGTTTACAGAAAGAGAGAGGAAAAGAGATAAAAAAGAGAAAATTGAAGAGACAGAGAGGAAAATAGACAGAAAGGAAGAGAGAGAGAGAGAGGGGGGAAAAAGACAACTGAATGATTTGGAAAAGAGAGGAATGGATAATGAGAAGAAAAGAGAGAGAGAGAGAGGGGGGGAGAAATAAATAGGGAAAGATAGGAATAGAAACAAAGAAATAGACAAAGAGAAATGAACAAAGAGAATAGAATAGAGAAGTGAAAGTTGAGAGAGAGAAACATGGACAGAGTGGAGGAAAGAGAGAAATGGATAATGAAGGAGAAAGAGATAAGTCTTTAATATAATCAGTATATTTTTATTCTTAAGCACAAACTGCAACTGAATGTGAAAAAAGATAGTAAGAGATTATCAAATTACTATATAGAAGTTTTACATAACAATACTGTGAAAGTGTTTATGTATAATAATAGATCAATGCTGCTTTCGTATTTGAAGTATGTTTAGTATGATAACAAGGTGAACAAGTAATATATCAGCACATAGGCTGAAAGTGGTAAATATCTCAAAAAGCATCGGTAAAAGAAAATGAAAAACATTTTATTTGAAAAACGACAATAAAAATAATTGATTCATGATTGACAATTTTATTTGCATTGAAATTTCCATAATTTTGGCAAATTGCACAATAGAGCTAATGATTCTGAAAAGTTCACTATTTAAATAAGAAAAAACATTTCAATAGAAAATTATTTAGATCTATATCCTACTAAATACTTCACCAAATGTCTGACTGTCTGTCATCACATAACTCAATGACGGCTAGAGCTACGACCACCAAATTTTCTGTGGTTACTAATGGGATCCTGGAGCATGGTTTTGGCATATTAATTTTTGAAAATTCCCAAATCTCAAAGTTTTTAGTGAGGGGGTTCAATTTACAATAGGTTGGGTTTTCAGCTAGTATTGAAAAATTAATAGAAACAAATAACAATACATACTGTGGTATTGAGAAGATCTAGGTATTGCTTTATGAATCAACTTTCTATGACCTTTGATGCTTTACTTATCTTCAAGACAAGAGACAGAGATACCTGCCTCTCCTGGATGATAGTACCAAGTTGTTATTGTTATTTGTTCATTTTTTATCCACTAATTTTTGTGTGCATAATTAACTAAAATATCTTACATATTCTGCTACTATCATCCCCAAGTCATATGAATATAACAGGGTTGGCACAAGAATTTCATGTACCCTAGATAAGACTCAAGATTTGCATCCCCGCTTGTATTGTAATGACTATTTTTCTCAAGTTTGGAGAGTGCCCCTAGGACTTTGTGCACTAGGTGACTGCCTAGATTCAACTAATGGACAGGCATGGTAGAGAAGAAACTCCCAAATAGAAAGAATGGCTCGCATGAAGCCCTGACCTAATGCCCGCTGCCTCTTTCCTGTTGAGGGGGAAGCAAAGGAGTGGGTGTATCAAACCACAAACTCTGGATTAACTGGAGCAGTACATTTGACATGTTAAGGCTGACATTCTGCAAGATTCCCGGCAAAGGTCGACAGAGGCCATACCAGAAATTGGTGGACAATGCCAGTGCCTACATTGAATTTTAGCACAGCTGGCAAATTTCTATTTTTGTAAAGTAAAGTTAGTTTGACTACAATCGACCAATTAATAATTAAGTAAATACCAATTTTGAATTGTGAGTTCCTTTTCACCCACCATATATATATATATATATATATATATATATATATGATAATAATGAATAATTGAGTCTTCCACAGACAGCTGTTTTGATGTATTACAACTCTCCAGTGTAGCTATAGATCATCCATTATCCCATCCAGTACCATGAGGTAGGATATATATATATATATATATATATATATATATATATATATATATATAGCTAAATAGATATACTACTTTTCTTCCTCGTATGCACTGTGTTGATAGCTATGTTAGTCTTTTGTGGAAGATCTGTCCTATATCTTCTAGAAAATCTGTCATTAGGCTATCCTTGTCATGAGCTTTTCTGAATTTCCAATTTCATACCGCAAACACTACTTCATCTTCTGGGATATCACTAGTATCTAACAGCTTATCAGTTTGTGATACTTCAATTATTGAAACATACAAATATTCATAGTATTCTTCAGTTATTCTTGACAGCTTGTCCCTGCATTTGATAATTTCTATCCTTTAGTGCAAGCATCAGCAGCATGTTTTAAACTCTTCCTTTTTCTGATAGCATCTAGTATCCTCTTCCTTTTATTTCCTTTCGTTCTTTGTTTATATCCTAAATTATATTTGCCTGGCTTTTATTTTTTTCCTATATGTTTCAGTCGCTATTCTCCAAGGCTTGAAATCTATTTTCTATTGCTACTCAAAATTTGGTATTGTTGTCTATCTCAATTTTATCTGAGCACTTTTCTTCTTAAGAATCATTTTGCTCCCTTCAGTTTAGTTAAATTTAGTTCTGCAGGCTACCATTTTGTGGTCGCTTCCTATATTTACTTCAATCATAATAGTAATGTCTTTAATGTTATTGATCTTGTTAGCTATTATGAAAATCAGTCTTGTTTTTTGTTATACCTTTTGGGCTTTTTCATGTCCACTTATGACTTACTCATCATCATCAGTCTTTTATCGTCCATCATTGGTTGTAGACCTTCCTTAGGATTCGCTAAATCCCTATGACACCGTGGAGTCAAAATTTTCTAAATGTGTCCAGTTTGTGTCAAAATCTCATATTCTGCCAGCGTAGGTTCTGCATGTGATCTCTGAGGATCCATGTTGTGAGTTGTGATGTCCAGCGGTTGTCTGCCATTCTTGCAACATGAGCAGCCCATTGTTGTTCGAGTTTCTTCATGGTTTCTATGATGTCTCATTTCTAAAAGAATGCACTAGTTATCTGTAATCCATATCTCTCTGAGAAATCGACTAGCATGTCATCTCTCTCATTTCTCTGGCCTATTCCATACTTTCCTTCACTGAATCCCCCAACCTTTCCTTTGCCCACCTAAGCATTAAAGTCTCCTATGGGTATAGCGTATTTTACCTTCTCTTGATCCATCATCATATTATTGTCATCAAAATAATCCCCAGTCTCGTCAGAACTTGTTGGCACATAGACTTTGATTACTTTTAGAGTGTATCTCTTGCTTAGTCTAACAACTATTCAAGCTATTCTGGCTGATATGTAGTCAAAACTTATATGGTAGAATATATGGTAGTCTGCGACTCAATGTGAGAACAAGGCGTTGACGAGAATTATATACAAGTCATTTGGAATGTATATGAAAATGGTATTGCAATAGCAAGACTACATAAAGATGCAAACAAGATTAAGATGAGGAAAAGGAGAAAGAAAAGGGGATACAATATCACCTAAAATATTTACAGCAAGCCTCGACAGCATCTTTTGGCAAAATGACTTGGAGGGAATGGCAAGAAATGTAGATGAAGCATACTTCATCCACTTGAGATTTTCTGATGACGTTTCCATGATGTCGGAAGTAAAAAATTAGGCTTAAAGATGAAGAGAACAAACACAAAGGTAATGATAACGTCCCCTAAAAGACAGTAAGGATTGTGAGTGAGGCTCTAGAAGAGGTTCACAAATATATTTATTCAGGACAGGTAATAAAGTAATCAAGTTAGAGAATGACCATGAAAGTAAAATAAAACAATTGATGCCAATGGGACAGTAAGTAGGAAAAGAGCTGACATAAGATGGAGGGATGAAATGGAAAGGTTTGTCTAGGACTTGGGAGGGATTTGAAAGAATCTCCCACTAGGGTGGGGGGCCTGCCTCAGTGTATACATTTGACTTCTACCGTGCTCTCAATATTAACTTAGCTTAGTACAGCATGAGGCGAAATTGGAGAAATGAGGGGAGAAAGATTGCATTACATCACATCAATCTTCCAAGTAGGGAGGGCTTGCCTGTTGCTTGCCTGCCTACAAATAAAATCAGCATTTGAAATCCTGGATTTTTGTCAGGGTTCAAACATTGATCTCTGGCACAGGTTGGAAATACATAACTATTTCTGCAACAAGGCAAACCAGACCAGAAAGAAAAAAGAAGAGATTGCTAACCATCATGCCTAGAGAACTAGCCTTTTGAATTCTGCCTTTTTTTTCTATCAACCTGGGTTCAGACATCAGCCGCTGAAATATGCATCTATTTCAGCCACAAAAATAACAGGGCTTTTTGTGAATCCTCACCAAAATCTAATATTCATAATCCCAAAGTACAGAATCCTAAAAAGAAAAGATTGTTGCTCTTTTGTTTTCCTCACTTACTATAATCTCAAACCATATTATCAGTTTAGGATAAAAATTCCGTCTAGGAGAATCAAAACATTTTAATCTTTCGTCAGAACAGTCAGTATTGTAAACCTTTTTTGTTAGGTTCCAGTCAAGTAGTCAGATTTTTGCAGCTTTGCCCGAGGAAGGACCAAATGCTGTCAAAAGTTTCAAATAATAAAGAGCATAGCATTTTAGGACTCCCTTGTTAGTCTCTCACCAGACCTAATTTCTCATAACCAGCAGGAATTGAAACGTTGAGTTTATTTCATTAGTCTCATCTCCCCTCTGGGATCGGGGTTTTCATTTTTGTTGTGGAGACTAGTGAAAAAGATAAAGCAATTCGAGTTTTTTTTTGTTGAGACAAAGAAAATGCATTTTAATCATTTTTTTCTTATTTTGGGCTTCTGTACTTAAGAATTATGGACATTAGCCTTTGTTAGTGACAAACAAAAGAGGGAAAAATGTGAGTAAGAGTAAAATTCTATATAACTCCTCTTAGAGTGTAAGAATGAATTTGCCGCAGACAGTACAAATAAAAATTTTCTTTTGTTGAATATTTTGAAATTGGAAATTCAATTTGCAAGTAGAACATTTTTTTCTTTCTTCTGTAACAGACATTTTCTAAATTAAATGAAATTGGTTCTGATCATTTTACAGCTGATACATGGATATATAAAGTTCTCTATTCCACCTACTCCTGTCTAACTATATACAAAGTCTACAGTGTGTTCATGTGTATGTGTGTATATATATATATATATATATATATATATATATACGTGTGTATTAAAACATCTATACAAATATATATATATATATATGTTCTTGAGATTGTGCATGTATATACGTGTATATATGCGCATAAATATTTTTTTATTTTTCTATTACCTAAAATCTTAATTGCATCTATCTATGCACACATATATTAATATACCCACATATATAAGTGTGCATACTACATACACATTTAAATAGACCTACTAAAAAAAAAACAAGCCTTATATTACTGATATAAACTGATGAAATGGCTGCATTCATCTAAAAGGTAGATTTGTCATCTTCAAATCAAAATATCCAAACATGACCTTCCAAACCTAACCATTCTCTGAAAGTTTCTGAAAACACTAATATTAGACAGGATTTCCAGGGGTGGGGAAGAGAATTTTAACATATATAATGAAGCAAATCCACCAGAGAGAACTTCAGAGAGATTGGTAATCATTCACCACATAAAAAGCCCCAGCTAAAATTGTTTGTAATCGTGTTTGACTTTTAATAAAAAAAAACTCTCAATTCATCAGGCCATTTTTTATAAAATTCGGCAAGGTTTATCATGAATTTCAATTAGAAATAGGAAAATGCATTTTTTTAACTTAAAGTTCATATAAAAAATTAAATGGCATTATCAATGGAAATAATTAAAACCATCTCCCTTTGACCATTAAGTGGATTGAAAAAAATTCTACCCAAGAAGAGTGCCATTATCTTTTTCTATTGATTGAAGAATTCCACAATCAATTACAAGTTGTTACAAGTATCCATGAATTTAGGAATTAATTAGCAGAATTATATGGAAGTTTATGGTCTTCATACCTATGTATTACTACTACTAAAACTTTTATCCCTAAAATAAATAATTGAAATGTGTCGATATTTATCAAGTTCCGCTCAGTCTGGCACAAGGCCAACTCAAGGGAAACGGAGAAGAAAGATTGTGTTATGCCAGTCTTTCAAATGGGAAGGGCCTGCCTACCTTGAGTATCAGTAAACAAAATCCTAACCTTCTACCTTGACTCAAACACCGACCTACGTAACTATCTCAGCCATGAGGCAGGCCATTTATACAAACATGTCTTGATTTATTTCTTTTTTAGCAATAAATTGGAAAGATATAGATTTCTCAGCGATAAATTTGTCCTTAATGTTTGAGCATGAATAATTAAAAGAAAAGAACTCATCTTTTTTTTCATTTTTGTAGCAGCTGACTCACTCAGCTCCTCACTGGATGGTCAATAAATATTGAAATAATTGGTGTTGTGTCCTTATGGTAAGATAATGTATTTAGTCTTCACTTGGAGCTGGCTTACTCAGCTCCTCAGTTAACTGCCTGTTGATAGTGGATTAATTAGTGTTGGGTCCTTATTGTCAGATTGTTCAACTGTAATGTCCCATCATCTGGAACATTAGGCTGGATTTAATTTTTCCTGCCTTTTATGAAAAGTGCGTAAACTCATCATTCAAGAGATCATGGGCGGAGACATTTTGACCATTCATTTCTTGGATGTGGAAAATATTTGGATTAGTTGGTGGTTATCAACCAAAACGGTCAACATCAACACAGGTTTTTCCAGTTTTTAAGTGGGGCTGGGTTGCTGGCTATGTATGTATCATGCACATTACAGAGTCTCTTTTCATTCCTGTTCATATATTTCTCATCATAATTCTTGTTATAGTTCCTTCTTCAGTCTTCTTCAGGTAAAATTTTGCCTGGTGTTGATTAGTTAGCTGTGATGTATTAGCAAAGTGAACTCAAGTTTGTATTGTATGTATATTTTCTACTTGTTCTCTATGAGTGTGAATATTACTAGGATGTCAAAAAAACTACATTGTTATTTGCTCCTTTCACTTCAGTGAACTTCAGTTCAGTTCATCAGGGAAAGAGCGGAAAAAGGCCAAGGGGATATGATCCAGTGAAATTAACACAGTTTTTTTGCGACATCCCATGATTCAACACTGCCAATAACAAAATCATCACAGTGTAAAATATGCACAAGATGAAATTTAACATGGAGTAGGTTTGATCATGAACTTGCTAGAACACTGTGCAACACAAATAGAAAAATAAATATGGAAGGAGCAGCCTCCAACACTCAAGGAAAAAAAGGTGAATAATAACCTGTTAACTGCGGAAGGTGGTGAAAAGTAATAGTTATCCGTTGCAAGATAAAATACCTCATCCATTACAAATTATCCCTTGTGATATAAAACCCTGTCTCACAAATAGAACTGAGTCACCATCATCATCATCATCATCAGTCTCTTAACGTCCATCATTGGACATAGACCTTCTCAAGGATTCACCATACTTCTCTATCATGGACGGCGTGAAGCCAGTACTTTCTGAATTTGTCTAGTTCGTCTCTCCATCTAATAGTCTGCTGGCCTTGGTTGCTCATTTGATCTCTGGGGATCCATGTCGTGAGTCACAATGTCCATCGGTTATCGGCCATTTTTGCAATATGGCCAGCCTATTGCCATTTGAGATTTTTAATGGATTCTATGATGTCCCTGACTCCTGTCTTTTTCCAGATATATTGTGTTGTCTTGTGGTCTCTCCATACCATCAATCACAATGAAATGGAATTTAAAAAATTTTTTTTTTATTTAGCCATAGAATTGCATTGACTGAAATTCCCGTCATCTCCAGTTAAATGAGTTAACGACAACTGATCTCAAATTCTCAGGCAAAAAAAAAAAAGACACTTTTTGGACAAAGCCAACTTTGGTCAGTAGGGCACCCCCATGAAGAGAGAACTCATTAGTAATGGTGCGTGAAATTTCCATGCTGAGAATCACTCTCCAGCAAACAGTGACAAGTCAGTCATTTGACAGGAGATGAAAAAAAAAACCCCGAAGAAGTAGAAAAGTAGAAAGCTAAAAGAGAAATCAGATTTGAATTCATCACAAAAACTCCAAGAAGATATTCCGTCTTGAATTTAAATTGCACAGATATTCTGAAATTTTGTAAATGATAAGAGAGACAATATTAGCAATATCATGAAGAAAGACTTGCAATTCCGTAATATTTGATGGGGTGTTGTGGTAGAGTTGTGCGAGAGAAGGAAGTATCTGACCTTGTATGGGGTATGGTATTTCTATAGAATGGATCTAGAGATGTACTACATAAAATCTGAACACGTTTACAATGTTTTGGTAGTCTAATGATTGAGTGAGGGTGTATGTATATACTCAGAGCTATTAATGCATGTATTTGATAATGTGTATCAGAAAAGGTCTGTAAAGATGTTTGCAAATCTATATACATATGTAAGTGTATGACAATATTTATGAGGATAAAGTAGACAGATAACATATGCCAGAACCAAAAAAAAATGTATAAAACATTAATACAAATTCATCTTTCAGTGTATATATATATATATATATATATATATATATATATATATATATATGTGTGTGTGTGTGTGTATTTTACTGCTTTGTTTCATGAATTTTGAATGTGTATATATCTACATATGTTTGCCTCAAATTTATAACTTTCTTGCAATGATCTGTGTACACATATAAATATATAAAAAGAAATGATGATCACAACAAGAGACAATTTACACATTGCACTATAATAACAAAGTATTTGTGAAACGGGAAAAACACTGAAGAAAATCACATAAATTGTATTGACAGATATTGGGAAATAAGTGACTGAAGTGACACAAAAAATCTTTTTGAAAAGTTTTTTAATGTTTAGTGTTTAAAACTGTAAAGATTTCTAGACTATATATATATATATATATATATATATATATATAGTTAGAGATAGATAGATTATTCATACCAAACGATTTTCAGTCCATTGTTATGCAATGTTTTATTTTACTTTCATGGTCTTTCTCTAACTTTATCATGTGCCTTAGGTAAATGCATTTGTCAACCTGTTCAAGATCCTCAACCACAATTCTTATGGTCTTTTTTTCTTATTATGCTTAAAGCCTACAGTATACAATCAATGCATAATACCAGACATCACTTATGGAGGCAGAACATTGAAACTAACAAAACTAACTGAGAAACAACTCAAAATTGCACAAAGAGCTACAGAAAGAGTGATGCTAGGAATAACTGATAGAGATAGAAAAAAGATCTACATGGATCAGGGAAAAGACTAGAGTGAAGGATATTGTACAAATAATTAAATAACAAAAATGGAGATGGACTGGAGACTTGGCAAAAAAGATGGCAACAGATGGATCAAAAGGCAGATTGGTGATCAGGAAACAGTAAACACAGTAAGAAAAGACTAGACACTATGGAGAGATGGGTAAGAAGATTTGATGGTGAGACCTGGCAGAGCTTAGCGCAATCACTGTCGTCATGGAAAGAAATAAGAAAGTCTTTTGTCCAGAAGTGGTCTCCTAACTGATGATGCTCATACATACATATATATTTGTATAGTGGATGTAAAGTGATCCGACAGAATATTGATGAAAATGGCAATCGGAAGGTGAAGAGAAAAACTGGAAAAAGTAGGTGTCACATCTCAATTCTTTTTATCATTCTGTAGACATGTTCTGATGCATTTCAACTGATGCCAACCATCTTTTCCAGAGGAAATATTTTCCAGCGGTTCACAGAAAGGCTAACCTATCTCATTTCAAACCAAATTTTATTCTCACCAACACAGATACAAACACCTCCCCTCTCACTCTTACTAAACAACCAGACAACACAGAAATATACCCATTTTTTTCTTCAGCACTGAACATGTAAACAGCAAAGTTTTCTGTGAAATGCTGCTGATATTTTCTCTGAAAAAGATAGCTGGCATCTGTTGAAATATATCAAAACATGCCCATAGAATGTAACACAAACTTTCTCTTCAGTTTTTTCTTCACCAATTGTCATTCTCATCAATATATATATATGTATATATATATATACACACACACACACACATACACTCATATTCTTTTTTTCCTTCATGAGACTATTCGGAATTCTGGACAATAATTCCTTATCAACATCTAAGCCAAAGCACCACCCAAGTAAGATCTTTCATCTTATTACAGACTCTAAGAATAAGGCAAGATAATCACAGCAGATATTTATTGTCCAGAACAACTGAAGAGAGAAAATTTATTCCAAGAACACCCTGATTTGGTCAATGGTGTGTCATTCTTCAGCAAAATAAATTTTGGTGAATATCAAAAAGCCAGATTGGGATATTTTACTGTATCCAGCTAACCTGACCAGTTTAGCACCTTGAGATATTCACTTAATCAGATCACTGGAATACTTTCTTAAAGGCAAAGCCGTCAAAAGTAGGAGAGAAATCAGTTCAGCACAATCGGAATTCTTCCTGTCCAAAATCCCAGATCATTTCAGCAAGAAAAAAAGTAATCAGTTTCACATAGAGATTTTGCCTGTATACACATAAAAGCTAATATCCAATGCTTTGTAACACACAAAACGTGATGCCATACTAAGTTTTTATTTGTATGTGAGTGTGTAGACCATATACTCTGTTCATATCTTGCCTATATGATGTCACTTTATATTGGCATAAAATTGTATAAGAAAGAAAATCACTTTTACATACTTAAAGCAGGTTGTGAATTACGTTAGCAGTTCACTCAGAAATCAATGTTTTTTTTTCTTCCCCCCCCCTAACTTTACACAATCTTCTCCTCCGGCTAAGTTTCCATCATCTAAATCCAGTCTTTAAGGTTTTGCTCTGTTTTTACGTCTGTTTGATTTATGCCTGACAGTTCTGGTCCCCTGAGCATCAACTCTAGTTTCATTGTCCCTTAGGCATTGACTCTAGATAATCTGGTAACTCTTTTAATCCAGCAAACCCCTTTCGAGAACAAAGAAGAAAAAAAAATTGATTTCAAGAGGTTTTGTAAACCATAACAACAATTCACTATTTTGGCAACAGCCACTGGTTTTAGAGTCCTTGTACAAGAAGTAGGGGATCAGAAAAGTCGGATATCTTTTTCTATCCTTAATAATTTAAAAAACTGATCACTGACTTTAAAAACAACAAACATTTAAAATGTACTAAAATACTTTCAATATCTTCGTTGAAGTTTTTAAATTTTCATTTAATTGAAAGAAAATAGCCTTAAGTTTGTTGTAAAAAATGAAAATTAGTTCTCTGTATTAAAAGCAAGTTGAAGATTGTTTTTGATGTTAATTTTGTTATTCTTGATTAATGCCAATGGATAAAACAAAAATTTTTGCTTATAAGGGAATTCATGATAACTTGAGATTATTTATTTATTTTTTCTTATTAATAAAATTTCCTTACGCAGATGATTAAGAAAATTCTGTTTTCCCCCACTATTCAGTTTTTTTCTAACAAAAAGTTATCCTTACCTCATTGTCTTTCTTAATTTCCTCAATGTCTGCCTCCAGACCTTCAATGACCATAGCCTTCAGAGGATACATTTCATGCTGAAAACAAAAATTACAACTTGCATAAAAAAGGCAAAAATATCATTTAAAAAGACCAATACATATCTTTACATTGACCAAAATACTAAACTGAGAACTATGAAAGAAAATAAAAAGAAGCCAAAATGATAAAATAGATCTGATTAGTCACTCAATAGGAACCAACACGTGACCAAGATCTTTTGGAAGCATGCCATGTTGGGGTGATCAATAGAAAAAATCAGAAAGAAGGGTGATGAATGAATGTTATTTCTCTCACCATTTTTTGACTGGCAATCAGTAAGAAGTCAGAATTTTCAGAAAGCAAGCGCGAACAATGCCAGATATAAACTGAGGGACCAATTTGGCATAAAATTACACTGCAAATTGTGTTGCATAATCACATGCAGAAATAAATGTTTTCTTTCTATTTTCTTTGAAGGCTTCATCAGTTGCCGTGTCAAAAAATATAACAGTCCAAACAATACAAGAAAGAGAGAGAGAGAGGCTGGTAGAGAGACAAAAAGAATGTCTCTTTGCTGAACATTCAATACCACTATTGTGTCACTCATGGTAACTTTCCATTCTTAAGCTCCAATCCTTTCTATATATTTCTTCCCCTTTCCAAATCAACCAAAATAAACTTGTCACTTAGCCACCTGTCGTGGCCAATTTAGTTTTCCCAGATGAGGCATGGGTGAAATGCCTTCGGCCACAACTGGGTCCCATCCAACCCAGGCTCTGTCATATCATCTGACTTCATCTTATATCTAATGACTTGCAGTCTCTTCCTTTCTTTGTGTTTCTAGTTACAATGTGAGGAAATAATTGTGCATGAATCCACTCAGAATTTTTCCAACTTCTTTCATAGTATATTGCCCATCCTTTGACAAAATTTAATTCAAATTCATGGAGAACTTCTTGAGATATGCGGACAGACAGAAGAATTTTGAAGATAATGTGGAGTACACAAATAGCTACTTTTGAATGGATCCACTTTAAAATTAGATAACTTCTTTCCTAATCTATTGGCCAGAAAATTTAGGAGTGATTCTCTGCATAATCACTTCCTTGCATTCTAGCTAATTGTCCATACCACACAATAGCTGCAAAAGGTCTCTGTCTATCCAAATGATATCTCCAATAGTTCTCAATGAATTTCAATTAAATCTCATAAACGATATACAATATGCCGCAATTTTTTTTTGGACCAAGGCAGCACAGTGAAAATCTGCGATTGTGAATAATGGTGCTAGAATTTTCTTGCAACTAATCTAGAATGTCTCCCCAAGATATTTTCTCTCACTGAAGGTCCCTTTAGCATGTCCAGTTGGTTTCATTAATCAGCTCAGAAATTCCTATGGGGCTCGATTGAAAGACTGAAAGAAAGATGGACATGATTGAATACATAATTGATACGATTTTTAATTTTTATTTGTAGGCAAAGTTTTCCCTAGGCCAGCATAAGGGCAATATTCATCATCCTTATGAATTTTCATTATTAGAATACTTTCAGGAATCCATCTTCTTATTACCAAGTGCCACTTCAGCATCAATTCCAAAAAAGAATTGCTACAAAAAAAAAAAACAAACTCATACTGAGCTTGCAGTTGGTCACAGGAAAAACTTAATTTCTGCTAGAGTGATGAAAGACTGGAATGCCTTCAGTGAGTCCACTGTAAGCCATGTGAGCCAACATCGTAGTGTTTAAAACAAGATTGGCCAAAATCTGGTGTGATATACAGAAGTGTGCATACAACTTCTGATTAACAAAGACTAGCAAAATGCAGTGATCCAATAATAGCAGATCCAGTATATATATACATATATATATATATATATATATATATATATGAGGAAAACATGGATCACAAAACCTTCCACCAGGCCCATGATCCATGGAAAGTCTCCCTCTACCTGTGTTAGAGATAAGATAAGATTGATAGATGAAATACTGTCAGCCATTATCAGTTTTTGACAAGTATTTTTTTCATTTCATTTTCAGTTGCTTTTTTTAGTACAACTATTCAGACTGTCATTCTGTTGTTTTAAGTAAACAACAGGGATTGGAAATGAAGAATAAGTTCTTGGCAAGACTCAAACTCGCAATTTCAGGAAACCTTTCTTACTGTGATAGCTGCTCCACCACTTGAACTACGAGAGCCAACGCTTGCTGAAAATCAAATCTGACCATATGAACTTATCCTTCAGTCTTCTCAAATGCCTGGCACTGTCATATTTGATGATAAAAGCCCCCCCCTCCAAAAAACAAAAAAACTCCAGGCCACAGAAAAATTGCAATAAGAAAAAAAAAAAGCCAATTTTAGAGCATCAAAAATACCAAAAAATAAAATCTAAAATACTAATAATAGAAATGAAAAAAATAATGCTACATAACACTAAACTAAATTCCAAATCATAAAAAAACAAACTCTTTTATAAGAAAAAAAAATTCAAATAGAAAGAAGACATGCAAAGAATACAAAACTATTTTTCAAAATATATGACAAGTAGTCTAAGGAACAAAGACATGTTACACAGTTCCAACTAAATATGAACTTCACACAGAGAATTTACAGTTTGTAACTGTTTTATTTCTTCTGTGGACAATTGTAAGTTGAGGGTCAACCATTGTAGAGAAAATGTGTAATCTTGTCCATTGTGCAGTCTTCTGCTACCTTGGTATTGAGGGATTAATACCTAAGGAGATTCATAAGGACATGGTGGTGACACTTACCAAAGTTGCCCCTTCCTATAGCATGATTTAAAAGTGGGCAGCTGTAGGGAAAAACTAGATGAATGACAGAACATTACATGGCCACAGAGCTATGTATCCCTCAGGAATGTGTGCATGCAGTTATCTGCCATGAACACCCATTGTCTAAGGTTTCACCGCAATATCCTTGGATCTGGTCAGAAATGGATTAAGCACATCTTGCTGCTATTTCTATGCTGATCCTGAAAGGTTTTCAATAAGATTTTGGTGCACCACTTTCAACCAGATATGAAAGAGCAGTGCTACATAAAAAACAGTCTAATTGATAATTAGGCCTACTGCACTGATCTCAAAGCAGCTACAAGAGAAAATTATGAATCGAAATGCAAAGTTGACAACAGGGTGTGATGTTCCATCAAAACAACTCCCTGGCTCAAAAGCCTTCAGTGGCTATTGCTGCTATCCATGAATGTGGATTCCAACTTGTCAAACATCTACCATATTCACTCGATATGACACCTACAGACAATAGCTGGCTTCCCAGATGGAAAAAGAGTTCAAAAGTCATCATTTTGTCAGTGACGCTGTAGACCACTTCTTGGACACCCAATATGCTGACCTCTACAAAGTAGGTATCTGTATAGTCCATGTCTGCTGAATAATGTGCGTAGATTTGCAAGGTCACTATGTTGAAAAATCACTATGTTAAGTTGTCTGAAATCGAATCTTTGTACTTTAAGCCAAAAATTTATCAACCATGCTGAACAAAAATACTGGAAACAAAGACAGTAGAAATACTAAAAACAATGACAGCAAAAATACTAAAAACTAAGAAGGTGAAAATACAAAAAACAAAGACAGCAGAAATACTAAAAACTAACAAAGGAGAAATACTAGAAATAAAGGGGGCAGTAATACTAAAAAAATAGCCTTCTAAACCAGTGCAACCACTTCATGTATTCACAATATTTTGGTTAGAAAGATCTTTATAAACTAGCACGGGGGTAGGGGGACTAGTTGGGCAAATTGGCTTACTCCTCCTGGTAAAGTCAAATAGGATACCTTTTTATAAAAAAAAAAGTGATATTGTAAAGAGAGTCAAGGAGGAACCCTTTAGCTCAAAATATTAATATTTTGAAGAAAATTCATAAAAGACTGTTACAGATAAAATCTAAGTACAAATACACATAACTAACACCACTTTTTGAATCTTTGTCCATCAATTTCATGACATAAAAAGGCAGAATATGAAAATCAATATAAAAGGAACAGAGAGAGACAGGAAAGGAAATTGGTATGAAAGGAAGAGAAGGAAGAGGAGGAGGAATGCTTACGTCAGGGAGTTACATCACAAGCATTGTTGTTCACTTCTTTAAAATGGAAAAAAAGACAAAAGAAAGGAAGGGAGGGAGAAAGGAAGAAACAAAGTGAATATAACAAAAGGAAGAAAGAAAGAGAGAAGATAAAAGATTTTCATCACTTGTGCAGAAAAAAAGACAATACACCTAATTTGTTTTATTCTACAAATAATTAAATTATGATCAAATTTTGTAAAAATTCACTGAAGTATTTTCAGAGTACATTTATTTAGTATGTTTTGTAATGTTTGAGATTTTACTTGAGAATTTGATTTCATAGTTCTAAATTGAAACCCAATTGGAGAGATGGTATTTGGACAATTAAAAATAAAAGCCACTTTTCTAAAGAAAAAGTAAAATCAATTATTTTTCCCCTGTTTTGATTTCACTTTGAGTTCCTGACACTTACAAAAATATACAACTTATAATTTAGTACTTTTAAAGTAAAAACTTGAAACTATGAATTAATCACTTTTTTCATGGAAATTTTAATCTTAAATTGCATTTTTGATTTAAAAAACAAACAAACTTACAAGTAATTTGAATAATGAAGAATGATTATAACCATAATAAAATTAATCATCCCAGTTTTGATTCAAGTTAAACAATGAAACTCATGATGACACCATCAGAGAAGTGGGGGTCCTGATCAGAATATGCCTTTTGCTGCATTTAGTTCAAGATCAAAGAGTAGTGTCTGTGCTTCACATGTGAATCAAACATAGCATCAACTTCCTGTTTGCAATTTTAAACATTATCATGATTACATTTCAATTGTTTCCTTCAAAAATTTTCAGTTAATTTGAACTTTTTTCAGTTTACAACAAGAGTTATAGATTTTATTTATTGACAAAGTGCTCTTCAATATGTTCCCATTCATACCAAATGATTTCCAGTAGATTGTTATGTGTCATTTTATTTCACTTTCATGTTCTCTCTCTAAATTTATTACCTGTCTTATGTAAATTGATTCATCAAACTCTTGTAAAACCTCACCATCTCTTCTTATGGTCTTTTTGAGAACTTTATCGTTGTTCTGTTCATCTTCAAGCCTACTTTTTTTACTTTCCCAATTTGAATAAGTTAACATGTTTTGTAATTCTTCCAACAATTCTGACATCATGGAAATGTCATCAACAAATCTCAAGTGGTTTAGATATTCTCCTCTATGTTTATTCCAATTCACCCCACAGTCATGCTTTCAAGGCTCTGTGTAATAAATTTATTCATTTGTTAGTTCAATTCTCACCCAGAATTCATGCTTTATTCCAATCTGTCTTGTTGATAAAATAGATAAATGATTTGGATCACCAATACTTAACTACAAGTTAATAACAGTCATAGCACAGAAGAGATCTGGATAGAGGATCAGTTCAAATATTTGATTTGGATTCACACTTGCTACTGATTCCTGTAGCTCAGTGGCAAGTGTATGTATTTTAATCTATTTTACCAGCAAACTTAGTCTAATGATAGATTTTAGGTTACTTGATTATTTCGGTACCGAATCTTTTTAATTTGGATTCAAAAGCATACATATCATTGATTAAATATACTGAATAAAAAAAATACAACATCCTAGTCCACGGGTCCAGCTAGTATAGACAAATAAATGGAGATAACTGAAACCAACTCATATTCCAAACTCATTGCCAGCATCCTTTTATTAAATTTCAGGAATCTAGGTTTTGACAGCAGATAAATGTTATCACTTTGAGTAGTTTCAATGATTGTTAAAAGAAGATGAATTATGTTTTAATTTATTTGTTCCTAATGTATTCAGCACTGATTACAAAAATACTTGAAAGACAATTTCATATGGGGCCTATATTTCCTAACTAGCATTTGCTTATTACCAGTTTTGCACAGGCCTGTATAGCAACCAATTTTTCAATATTGTCTTTGGAAAAAAAAATTGGGGTTGACATTTGCGGTAAGGCTTGGGTAGAGTGCTGACCATTTTTGACACAAGATTCACAGAATCAGATTCACCCTCAGTCAAACTGATCTTCTGATAATGGCAGTGTTAAAATCAACTGTCAGAAAGAATCCTGAGAGAAAATCTTCAATCGAAAGTTCAACCAATGGAGAAAAATATATAAAAGACTATCAAGCGGAAAAAAAAGTAAAAAAAAAAATCTCTTCAGATAAAAGCATAACCAATAATTGAACAGTTATCTGCTTCTTTTCAGGGTCCAATATTGTATTTATTTTTTAATTCATCCAATTCATCTCTCTCTTTTTTTGTCTCCTTTGACCCTCCTTTTACGAATTCATTTTCCAACAATCAAAGTGTTTTTCATCCATTCTTTCTTTTTTTTTCTTACGATTTTGCTGGAGAATGCTGGACCTAGCTCAGATAAACGCATTTTTTTTCAATCATCAAAATAAAAAATTGTAAAATTTAAAAAAATAAATAATCCCACGTAATCATAAATTAATCTTAAAAAACAAAAATTTGTCATTTTGTTTTTCATCTAATCATAAGTAGGATATCTTTCATCTGATTCTTCATGAATTTTCTATTAATTGGTTCAGCAAAAATTTATTCAATAATTTTTTCTATCATCACCATCATCATCATCACCCTTTTAGCATCCATCATTGGACATATATCTTCCCAAAGATTTGCCAACCTCTCTATTATGGGCATTGCATAGCCAATTCTTTCTGCACTTGTCTAATTTGTCTTACCATCTTAGTTTTTGCATATGATCTCTGAAAATCTAGGTAGTGAGTTGTGATGTCAAGTGGTTGGGTGACATTCTTGCTACATGTTCAGCCCATTGCCACTCGAGTTTTCTAATGGTTTCTGTATCTTTGGCCTAAATTTATTTTCTAATACACAGTGCTGTCTTGTGATTTCTCCATGTGATGGTAAGCATGATTCTCTCCGATGTATATTACATGGTTTTCAGTATGAAGGCCAATCTTATGGTAAGGTTTCATGTTTCAGTTCCATAGGTGACTATTGATAGGGTGCATTGGTCTTGGACCCATCTTTATAAAAGTAATGGGAAAGCAACTGTCAAGAGCAAGAAAATCACAATTCCTTTTTACTTAACTTATAAATTCTAGTGCAAAAAAGCCATGGGTCAAGTGCAAGTAAAAAATACAAGATTTTATTTACTTCTCTTACTGTTTATGACTTGAATGTGTTTTGTTTTTGACATATCTATTTGGGACATGCCCACTCAAAATCCTGAATCCACCACAGGTAGATCTTTTGTTGTTTCCATTTGTCAGATATTCTTTTAGGAGTATTTTTCATTCTCTATTTTCTAAAACAATTTTTCATTCATTCCACTTTCTTTTGTATGTACAGAGGAAGACATTTCTTATAATCATGGATAACATAATCAAACAGTTATTGTTATCAAGATTATTTGGTCCAAACCACGTCTTGCAAAAGAATCAAAAATCGTATTAAAATATTCATTATAATCGTATTGAATTTTTGCAATGTAAACTTGTTTATAATAATCGATTTAATGATATTATAATAAATTTATGCTTGTTGTCATAAATTCATTGTTATGTCACTAATCTATTGCCGTAAACAACTATGAAAATTTCTGATCATGTTGTTTACTTCCTGTCGTTGATTGATAACCTGAGGAAATTGCGATAAAAAGTAATTAAAAAATTAAGATGAAAGAAAATACTAGTCAAAAATCAATAATAATAATGATGATTGTCCATGCTTTGTCTAATGAAAATAAATAAAGATAAGATTGCTGCTACTAATACTACAAGAAAAAACAGCAAATATAACACCGAGGAAATTGGGGAAGAATGAAGGGTACATTTGAAGATTCAATTGGTTCTTCTTTCAAGCTTTTGTAGTTCAAACAATAAGTGCTGCTGGTGTATTTGACCAGGCTTACCTGAGACAAGAGAGATGTGAGATCAAGGCTAACCAAAAACTTATCCTTTATTTTCCAACCCATACAGTTTACTCTCTGCCATAGATGGATGGTCTGAGGAAGTTGCAATAAAAGCAACTGGAAAAATTTAGGTTAAGAAAAAATAATTAGTCAAAAATTAACTAGCTTAAAATTGATCTGGAATCATCATACTACATTTAGGAGAGGATTTCTGGGTAGATGACATTGTTGGTGTAGAAAAAAAAAATACAAAGAATTTTCAAAACTAATATTCTAAGAGCATGCTTCAGGGTCCCAATAGCAACCACAGAAAATTTGGTGGCCATAGCTCAAGCCGTTTTTGAAATATGCAATGATAGGAAGATGGACGGACAGACAGACAGACAGACAGACTAATATTTAGTAAATTATAGAAAGAGATAGGCAAGTCATAAACTTCAAAAATTGATGGCATCATTTCATTTTCAGAATTCTTTATGGAATCAAAGAACCCTCAACTGGCTTATCAGGAAACTTGAACAATGAATTGATCAAACCCGAAATTCAGATAATATCAGAACAGGCATTTCAGATAAACGTTACATACACTCCCACCACTGCCTTCCAAATATGTATTGATTATTTGGGAAGGAAGTAACACGGCGGTGAAAAAAATCCTGCTAATGATTCCAAATCCAAAACTCTGTGCCAAAATTATCCAATGATAGAATAAAAAGGAGTTTCTGTTGCCTTTAGAAATAATTGACGTTCTCTAATGGAGCAAATTCTAGAAGGTAAGAAGATCTTGGTAAGGAGATACACCATTAATTAAGGCATTCTTGAACAGTCCCCCCAAACCCCAAAATTTTCCTAAAAAATAGAAAAAGAAGGATTTCGCTAGATTTTTATTTTAGGGTATGGCAAATGTTAAAATCCTTCGGGTGTGTCAAGTTGATCTAATATCAGATGCCCTAGAAAACCATTTTTTTGGTTGCTATCATTTGACAAATTTCAAGTATTGGAGTCAAGAAAAAAATAATGAGGAAATTAAAATGTTTATATGAGTATGTGTGTGTGTATATATATATGTATATATATATATAAAATTTCATTCATGCACGCACATATGCGCACACACACACACATATATATATATATATATATATAATTTCATTCATGCACGCACACACACACGCACATACATTTATATATATATATATGAAATTTCATTCATGCACGCATGCACACACACACACACATATATACATTCTTATGTATATAATTTCATGAAAAAGAACCCACATATATATATATATATATATAAATATGATTTCATACACACACACACATATATATAATATATATATATATATACACACACATATATGTATATATATATATATATATATATGACTCCTTATAAGTGGTTACTTGCAAAGCAATTGAGTGATCTGAGAGCAATTTACATATTTCAATAAAATCTCTTACATAAATTAAGTATACTTGATGGAACTAATACATACAGAAATGGATGTGTAAGAAAATTTCACTTCAGAGAGGTATTTCTATAATGCTATGAACAAAGTAATTGCATCTATGATATATATATATATATACAAATTTATAATCATGTACATAAAGAAAATTTAACACTTTCACAGTCATAGGAATGTTCTAAAGCATCAATACTTGAAAAACATGCAGAAACATGAGTATAGTAGTTTTTGATATTGAAATGATTCATTTCAAGCAAAGATATTCTGATATATAATATTAGTTATTTGATGAATTTGGATCTGAAATATTCAATTTGTAATATTTCATCTATGTGATTAATATTCACCAGTAAATAATTTTCTCAGCTTATTAATTATTAGTGTACATATGCCATAAAAAATGATGGCATATGAAATATATGGATGCACATCGCATTTTATATTTGTGAATAAGACAATAAACTATGCAAGGTTTACAGTACTTTACATGCCCCTGTATGTTATAGATATAAAATATAAATGGTACTTATCATATGAATAGATAAATGATTTCGTGATTTTGACCCAAAAATTCCTGAGGTATATCTTGTGAGTTGGGAGAAATAAAGAATAAAAGATTTTGTGAACAATCATATTTTTTCGCTCTGAAAATGTGGACATAAGATTGAATGAAATTTTCCCCTTTCAATAGACACCAACATTTTATTTGCTCTGTAAAACTGAAAATTGATAAAAGTGAAAGATATAAGGCGGAACAGACACTCAGTCCGCAGTGACATGTCATTGGCTGAGCTTGTGTGATCATCACATTCACAATAACTGAGTGAGTAGATGCATCACATTTCATGCAGTTTTGGGTGGCAAAATGTTGCACTAACCAGGTCTGTCTGCACCTCTTATAGGTAGCAGGTTTGATTCCTGCAGCAGGCCCATCTTTTTTAATTGATTATTCTATCTATACTGCCCAGGCCGAATGATACGTTCACAGTGTAAAAACTGGAGATATATATAATGCGTATAAATTATATATATGCATATATATATATATAAAATGTAGCAGAGAATTAAACTTGGAACCCACTTTGGCAAATGACACCATGATTCCGATATCCTACATAGACTTGAAAACCTGAGCAAATCTTTCCCCCAAAGAACATAGACAATACTATTCAAACATTTGAATTAAAGTCTACATCAACAACTGCAATCACCAATCCTTACCACACAACAACCTCACCGCTAAAGAACTAAAGTCCATTAACAAGTCTAAAAACAATACAGACTTAATAATCACTCTAGCAGATAAGGGGGGAGCTATAGTCATTTGGGGTTTAGATGAATACCTCTTAGAAGCAAACACACAATTAAATAACACAGTTTTGCACAAAGAACTGCATAATGATCCCTTCAACAGATACAAAAACATAATAATCCAATTCCTAACAGAATCAACCAACAACAAGATGATAGATAAAAGGACACAGAATATACTTAAACCCACTTCCACAAAACCTGCTAGGTTCTACCTACCTTGCAAAATCCACAATTGAATAACACAGTTAGACCAGTCATCGCTTTCACCAAGTTTCACACTACTAAACTGTCTAAATATATAGATCACCACATCCAACCCTTCGCAAAGCAAGTTTAATTCTACAAACAAGACACTACGGGCCTTTTAAACAAAATAACGAACATCACAACAATCCTAGACAAAGCACTTCTAGTCATTATGGATGTCAAATCTCTATAATCCAGCATTAAACATGATAAGTCATTGTAGCCCTTAAAGAAGCCCTTAACAATAGAACAACTAAAAAACCCAGAACTGAAACAATTACCACCCTTATGCCACACATTTTAACACTTAATAATAGACACTTCCTCCAGGTGAGAGGCAGCGCCATAGGCATAGTATCGGCCCCTTCCTACGCTAACATCTTCATGAGCAAATTCGAAGAAACCCACATATACCCAGAGATATACTATGATTGCAACTTCTATGTTAGATATATAGATAATATTTTTTTCATATTCACAGTGGTTAAAGCAAAATTAGAGAATTTCTTTTGCACATGTAAACTCTGTACATGATTCAATTGGGTTCGATTTTGTGACATCCACTGATTCCATAGCCCTCCTAGACATCCGCATATACATAGTAATAGAAATCTCCAAACCACTCTCTTCACTAAACCCACAGACACTCACAATTACCTACACTCAAAATCAGCCCATCCCCATCACCTAAAAAGAAGCCTACTATTTTCACAAGCTCTTTGAATTAGAAAAATTTGCTCTACAGAGAGTGAACTCAACAGACACAACCATAACCTATTATAACATTTCACTGAATGAGGATATTCCCTAGATGATATAAATAACCAAATAAAAAAGGCAACTACAATACCCAAAGATGAAGCCCTTACGCTCTCTAACAATAATAAACCTGACCGCATACCATTTATAACCACCATCAACAACACATTCCCACCCTTAGCACATATTATCAATAAGAGATGGAATATCCTCACACGTAAAACAAATCTCAAAGAAATATTTGTAGATTCATGTGTCATCGCCTACCGCAGACCCCAAAACATCAAAGACATGATTAGCAGCAAAAATATAATAAACAATAGTCTCATATAACAACATCCCTAAAACCACTAAATTCTGTCAACCAAGCAATAAAAGAAATAATCCATGTTGCAACCACCATAAGTACACCAACACCTTCGCTAACTCTACTACTAATGATAGTTTCTCCATATACCATAGCACTAGCTGTCGTTGCAAAAACATTGTATACCTCCTAGAATGTAATAGATGCAATTTGCAATTCATAGGCAAGTTTGAGTGGCAATTCAACATTATACTTAACAACCACAGATACAGAATTAAATCACAAAGCCATTCTAGTCCACTTCCCGCAGAACTACACTTTCTCACCCGCGGACACAATTTTGCCACTGACGTTAGATTCACGATCATTGAAAAAATAGAAAAAAATACACCCACTGACATGACTAAAATTCTAGAAATACATGAAGATATGTAGATCAACAAATTCATAATTCTCTCTCTGAATGGACACTAAACTTATCAACCCGAACCACACAAATCTCTAAATCATAATCCACCCACTAATAACAACCTCACATCGACACTCTACCCTCCCTCAGGTATATATCTAATATTGAGAACTTCTCAGTCACTCAAACCTATAACAACTAAAACCTTTGTATGGTATTCAACTTATGCAAGTCAGAGCCAACAAACTTTCAATGACCTGTAAGGTTAATACATATGAAGTACTTTGACCTCGTCACCCCACCATCTATGTCATCCTTAACTTACCCACATAATCCAACACTAAGCCACTTCCCTTCTACCCTGAAACCATATGGCCTCTCCAAGACCTATTACTGTTGCTAACACCATAAGCACGGACTTCATCACAGACTGAACTAAGTCCCACACTTCAGGATGACCCTAATAGAGGGGATCCCAGTTTTTGCTCACAAGGCAAAGCATCTGATGGTGAATTTATGTTCCACAGTAAACATCTAACTACTAAACGATACGCACACTAACACACACAGAGCACATGCTACTGAAGATTGGAACACCTCCAGAAACATGTTTAGCTCATCAATGAAAAAATTTACGGATTATCAAACTAAGTTTCCATACACTTTTACTCCTGAGTCTACCTCACTTCCTATTATTCACATATATAAAATGTATATATATATATATATATATATATATATATATATACATATACATATATAGACATATACACACATATATATAGATATATACACACAAATATATACATATAGATATATACACACAAATATATACATATAGATATGTACACACAAATATATACATATAGATATGTACACACAGATATATACATACACACACATATACATACAGATATATACATACATACACACACACACATATATGTATATATATATATATAGATATATAGATATATACATGCATTTATACATATATATATGTATATATTATAAAGTATGTTATATGATATAAAATTTCTTATTTGAGATAATCTCCCTTCATTATACCCTTAATTCATCATTTTGCTTTGATAACATGAATAAAATAAACAAATGAAGGAAATTGGGCTATTGCAGGAATCAAACCTGTGATCAATAGGGTAGCTACTTTAATGTAGTCTTACTCTTAGCATTGAACTAAACAGCTGCCAGTCCCTATTTTTGTTGATTGATTATATATTTACGTTCTTTACGTCAAGTGATAAATCAAAGGTATAATGATGGGAGATCATTTCAAATAAGTTCCTATATACTATATATATAATATGTATAAATATATATCATATACATGTATATTTCATGCAAATATATGATATATACATACATTGTACACACACGCACATATATATATATATGTATATATTATATCAATATACTTCATACATATATATATATTTTTCAAGTATATATTATATGCACATATTTTTATATATATATATTACATGCATTATTCATTTATATATATATATATATATATATATATATATATATATATTCTTTATATATATTACATGTACTATTCATGTCCAAGTTTCATTATGCAAACCATGGGAAGTGTTGGGCCATGCCCTGCCACACTGGCCCATGACGTGTTAGCAAGGTGTCTGGTGGATTGGTCACTGCTGTTATTGATCAGAGTGGTCTTAGCGCTCCACCGGGTCTTAGCATTCACTATCTACTCCTGGTGGGTAAGCAGACATGCCTGGGTGTACGCAGCACTGTAGAGGGTGACGGTTAGAGTATAAGGATTAGGAGTGAAAAAGTTGAGAAGGTACAAGAATAAGGTATATAGGATTTTTTTTTTCCTGTTATTCACGCGGTCTATCAGGGTAAATCAGCCTACTTTACATCTTATTTTAGACTATATGATTCTATAACGGGGTAAAGCTTCGTTCCGTGGATTACTAACATGTCTAATGGATTTATATCAATTTTTGTTCAGCCAGACGGGAAGTTTGCGCATGAGCACACCTCCCTCTTAAACATTGAGTTTTTAACTTAGTTAAAGTCCGCAGACAGCAAAATTCAGGAGAAAAAAGGCTAGAGGGATGAACAATGAGTGAAATAAATGAGAAAAATAGAGAGAAAAATACGGCAAATTTAGGTCTACCTATCTGGTTCAATTTCATCTTGCATCAGCTTACAGGAGGTGTTTTCATTTAATTATTCATGTATACTATACATACATTCTCCGTATATATATCATATATATTATTCATGTGTAAAATACATATATTTTATATATCATATATATTATTCATGTATACAATATTCATATTCTATATATATATATATATATATATATATATATATATATATATATCATATACATATATGAAAATATTATATACATATTTTGTACACATATATTTTTATAAAAATATTTTATATATATATATATATATATATATATATATATATATATATAACATATATATTATGTATAGATGTTGTGTATGTAAATGGAAGAGTATACTTTTAAAGCCATGCATGTTATGAATCCTTAAGGACTAAATATTAAAGCTCTTATGAGAAGAAAGGACAAGGAGTTCTTTTTCCTCCCCAACCCCAATCTGGAAATCTCCCAGTTCATTTTCCTGTAGATAGGAAAAATAATACAGAATTGACCATTTTTCATGGGGATTTTTTTTTCACTAAAACCCACAAGTGTATAGATGATGATCTTCCTGGACCTTTTAATTACAGTAGGAAACTTCTGAATCAAACAAAAAAGAAAATATTGAAAGATATAAATTCTAAAATTACTATCCGAATTGATAAGTAAGATGACGATATTACATCAATGGTAGAAATATATATTAGATACATTTGACACAAGATTATATAAACCGCCAATTGAGAAAAAGAAAAGTATACCATGTAATGTTTGCATCTTTTTTTTCTCTTTTAAATAAAGGACTTGATGATATAAATTTACCTGAAATATTGAATCACCAGGAAATTTTACAAACTGTACTAAGTGAATTAAGAAAAAAAGAGAATAAGTCATTAATAACATACAGATTAAGACTAACAATATGGGATAAAATTTCAAATCATTAACCAACAGTAGAAACTCTTACTATAAATAAAGATGGCAAAATAAAAATGTGAGTGCCAGGTTTTGCAATCATGTGATAAAAATCTTGGCCACAAATTGACAGGTAAACAAGAGAGTGTAAAAAACTCCAAGTCAAGAAAACTCCTCGCAAAAGATCAAAATTAGAGAGAACCAAAGTGTTTAAATTATAGCAAATGTTAAAATGAGATTAAAAAGCATTCAATATCTTTATTTTATCTATGCCAAGAAAATATCAATTGATAGAATCAGCATAGAACAGATAGGAAGAAAAAGTTGTTGGATTTGCAAATGGAAAAAATCTAACGGTGAAATGTTTTGAACACCCACAAAAAATGAGTCCGACATAAAAAAAGTCTCAAGCATTAGCAGATTCATTGGAATTTTAAAATAAATCTTCTTAAGTCCCGATTGATAAAGTGGCAAATGATATAGCATTTATACGCGTACATATGAAATTATCTGCTTGTGAACCAGATAATATTATATTTAATAACACCGTATTACCTGAAAAGTTGGAACTTAAAATAGATGAAAAAGTGCAGAAGTAACAAATTATGTATTGGATACCTAAAATGCATGATCCTGCACCATATCTAGGCAAATTCGTATCCACATAGACATGAATATATATTTAGATCCTCTTTTTATATCAGAACTAATATTAAGTGAGCTTGTTTGTTGTTTTTTGGTTGTACCCGTTTTATTGATGACTTATGTTCTCTTAATGATGGAGGAGAATTTGGAAAATTGTACAGTGATATGTATCCTAAGGATCTCAAATTAAAGTGCAAGCAGAATAGAATGCCAGCAACGTTCCTAGAATTGGACATCAAAATTGAGGATTTTTTTCCATTCTGTGTTATACATATGCCACTTAGAAAAAGTAGTATTCTATCTTATATCTTTTTTCCAAACTATGTAATCAGAATATTTGAAAATGGTTAGAGCTACTCTTAGATTTATTGAAAGATCATTGTATCAACTGGAACCAGGGAAAGGGGAAAACATTTGGCTCTGGTACATTTGTCTGATTGATTGGTAGTTTGGTGAAGTGAGAGATCAAACATGGAATGCTAAGTAATAAATTATCTAAGCATATTAATGAAATAGCCCCATGAGGTATTACTATCTCCTAGGAAATGATTTGTTTTTGTTTCAGTCATGTATATGAGGATCCTTTATTTGATAATTCAAAGGGAAAAAAAAATGATGGAAACTTGATGGTATGTGAAATGGAAAAATTAATTTCATCTTAAGTAGAAAAAAATTGTCAAATTCTTTGGTAGAATATGTTGGTAGAGAACCAACTCAAAGAAGTTTTTCAGAGTAATTACTATTTTTTGAAGATGATATCATAAATTGGTTGGCGTGCAGTTTGAGATTATAACCAACACAACAGATTTAATAATCACATGGGTGAACACTCAATAGAAGTGAGACAAACAGTAAATCATGTCTGTTGTTATACTTACTGATCCCTCATCATTAAATGTTTTTCAACCGCCTATGTGAGTAAGCCTTGTTTCCGAAAATCAAATCATGTGTAGTATGAAATAACATCCATACACAATACATTATATTAATACCCTATATAAAATTTCAAAAAAACGTGTATGACATAAGCTATATATTAAAATCATAGCTGAAAGGGAGGTGGTATTTGGTCTACAATGCTGGGGTGCCATGTTAATATAAATGTTTTGTTTTTAAAATCCCGAAGTAGTTACATGGTAAACAACTGATGATCCCAACAAGAGAAAATTTACACATTGTACAATAATAACAAAGTTTTTGTGAAACAGGGGAGAAAGCACTGAAGAAAATCACATAACTGATATTATGAAATAACTGAAGTGACACAAGAAAATTTTTGAAAAAGTTTTTTAATGTCTAGCGTTTAAAGCTGTAAAGCTTTTTAGACTGTATATATATATATATATATATATATATATATATATATATATATATATATATATATACATATATATAAATAAATACTTATGACAATAAAAAAACAGAGTTTCAATAAAATATAGCACAATTCATATTCATTCTATCAGATCATATATCCATTTCTCGATACTTTAACTATCCACTTTGAAAGAAACAAATAGAGTAGATATACACCATGAATAAACAAAATGAGAATTTGGACTTGAAACAGTAATTTGGGCTTTTGCATAACTGGTGGTTATTTAGCCCAATGGTGAGAGCAATGCTAAGTTGAAGCAGCTACCCTATCAAAAATTGAAATGGAAGTTACTTTTCTCACAAAGGGGTTCCTATTCATAATGTAACTACAATGCTAAACATGACACGGGTGAGTATGCTTATAATTGACTAACGATCATTTGATTTTATGAAAACTTATTCATTATAATACATAAAACCAATATTATTATAATTTGTTTTCCTGTGTTATCATAATTGAAATTATTTCACCTCAAGCAATGGTAGGTATGCCTGCTCATATATATATCTCTCTCTCTATATATATATACATAGACATGTACATATATATACATGCATATGTATTTAAGAAATGGACATATTTGGTCTGACAGAATGAATTATGAGTTGTGTCATGTTATATAGAAACTTGTATAAAATGATCTCTAGTCATTACACGGTTAATGAACGTAAATAGGATAAACAATTAAAAGTGCAGGATTCGAATTTGCCACTGACAGGGTAGCCACTTCAACATATCAATGCTCTTACCATTGAGCTAAACAGTGGCCAGTAATACAAAGGCCAAATACTGCTTTCAACCTAAATTCTCATTTTGTTTATTCTTGGTCTTTTTCATCTCTTCCAACCTGACAGTATGTATTCAAGAAATAGACATATTTATTTCGACAGAATAAATTATAAATTGTGTTATACTATTTAGAAACCTATTTGAAATGTGAAATTACACAATATAGATAGAATTGGTGGCATGTTTGATTAGTGCAGCAGCCCTATTTTCTTTAATTGTTTATTCTATTTACGTTGTTTAGATTGAATGGTATATTAACCGAGTAACAACTTGGAATCATTTCAAATAAGTTTCTATGTAAAATAATGTGATTCATAATTCATACAAACATATGTATGTATGAAAGACAAGGAGCATCTCTTAACTTTTATTTTTACTTATCTTCTCTCATTTTCATACAAATGAACAGATCTACCATGAAATTGAACAGTACAACTCCACCCTGATAGTCAAAATAGCAGATGTTTTCGAAAGTGATCTATCTTATAGAAAATATTTATGTAAATTGGAACCAAAGATCTGTTCACTTCTATGAAAATAAGAAAGGATTAGTAAAAACATTAAAAAGATGTCTGCCATTTTTAATGATATAAGAACTAAATAAAAATTTTGATGTTTTTCTCCAAACTTTCACTTATACATTTATTTATTTCATTATGTACAGACTGAAGATAACATCTGATGATTCATGCTTTTTTTAGCCGGTCACCTTGACATGACTCCAGAAGTTCATTACATAATAGTTATAAATTCTGGCCACACTGGTCTTTCTTGCATAGGTTGCACAGGGTCAATAGATTTTAGCAGCTGGGGACCAGTTTAGGGGAAAGGGCAAAGATCAGGTATCAGATGGGTATTGCTATTGGTGGAACCTGATGTTTTAAAAACGATTGTCTCCTACTTCTTGAAACTTAACTTTTCTTGCTATACTGAAAAACAGTGTGCAGAAACTATTCCATCAAGATAAACATAAAATACTTGTTTCAATGGGCTACTGGGGTGATTAGTTGTCAAATGTCCATTAAATTGAATGTTAGCAGAGAATGGGTATTTTTGACTTCTTTTCACACTTTTCAAATTCCAATTAAAATATTCTAATGCAAAAATAGCTTTAATACAAAATGGAACTTATATCTATTGAATTATAATTCAAAACAAGTTGTCACAATTAGCTGAAAGGAAGTGCCCAGCTTTTATTGTTTGAATGTACCACACTAGTTCTTCTAAATTTTCATTTTTGGCAAATTTCATGTGTTTTCTATTCCCCATGGAAGAACCACATTCGAAAGAAAACTGTTGCAATTTGGCTCTTGGTTTCTGGATATCAGAAACAGTTTGTTTTTTTTCCCCATTGTAAATTTAAAAAAACATGTGCTACTGAGACGCTGTGTTCTAATTTTTCAATTAGTTTTAATTTCTGTGCCACATTTTAGTTCACACTTTTTTTTAACCTCTGTATCAGTCGATGCCATTTTTAGTTGCAAGGATTGCGAAAAATTATTCAACAAATTAAGTAAACATTCAGAAATCACAGAAACACTCAGTCACTAATGCATGATAACAGGATGACTAAGACAAAACAAAGAAATGAGACTATTGCATGAATGTACAAGTGTGTGTGCAGTTAAAGTGTCTACTAAATCTGGAAACGGTATTTCGGGGCCTAAGAGTTTATTGTATTTGTATATTTGTTGATATATTTTCACACAATCATACAAGGGTAGATAATATATATACATATATATATATATATATATGTATATATATATATATATATATATATGTGTGTGTGTGTATATTACCAGCATGTTAGATATTTATAGATATAATCATCAAATAATACTTGCATGTGTAAAATAGGCAATGAAACCTACACGTAACGTCCAAAATCATGTCTAAGATTTCCTAACATTGAACACAAAACAGTACTGGAAACTTTTGCATCAACGCAGTATGCGCGTATATATATATATATATTTCATTCACAATTATATGAATAACTGATCATATATAATCTTAGCATATAAACGTGCACATATGTATTTACACAAGTATATGTATATGTACACAACAATGTACATATAAGGAGAAAGTGGCTCTCATATACAACATATGTGTGTGTTCGTGCATAAGTACGTATAAGCATATATTCACATTTTTATATATATGCATGGCAAAAGCAAACACACGATATGTATACATCTATACACACACTCCCATATATTTATATACCTTTATATACAAATATGATCTCATAACTGCATCATTTGATTCTCTTGAAATCAATATATTAGTTTTGTTAGCCATGACATAATTCAATACATCTGTCTGTTGGAAGACAAATTGTTTTTCCAAGTCAATATTTTTTGTTTCATCTCCCTGCTGTTCAAACATTCATTTGCCGTTTGGTCAATATCTGTGTCTTCAGAGTAAATTCCTTCCATCTGCAATTTTTTTTTTTTTAAATTCCATTCACAAAAGAGTTCCATTATTTTTAATCGTATTCACAGAAGAGATCTGGTATCATTTAGGGTCAGTTTCAAGTGGTTCATGAATTTAATAGTTAAGTGCATCCCTCAGAGTTATGTTCTGGTAATTTGGACAAAACTCGATCAGGGCATAAGTCAATCATGATAAGATGAAAGGAAATATATACACAGCACAACATTAGATATATTGTACATATATCTTCATTGTTTTTCTCTTTCATCAAGTCATTAGCTCAACCAAACAAGGTGTGTACTTTTTTTACCTTCTCTTTTTTTGCTTAATCTGTTTTGAGTCTATGAAACAAACATAACTTATACACTGCATTCTCTTTAGCTCTACAAAACACGTTCTGTTTTTAGTTTTTTTTTAAAATTCACCCCTCACCCTGAATAGATTTTTAGTTTTTTTGCAATGTACGTTTTTGCTAAATTGATCGCTTAGTTTATGCTCGGCAACATTCATATTGTTTTTTTGTTTTTTTTAATTCAGACTTTTTTTTAGTGATCAATGACCAACAAAGTGCAACAGAAATAACTTATACATTGATCACCTTTTTTTCTCCCCAGTAATTTTTTCAATTGATCAACCCCACACACTGCATGCTGTCAAAAGAATTTGGTCATTTGACAGTTTCTATTGAGTGACTAACCAGACTTTTTTTGTTTAACTTTTCTTTACCTTTGATATTAAGAGATATATAAATCATACTTGATGTATGTCCAATAATCAGGAGAACTACTAAGGTAATATTCAAATGATGAATTATGGAAACACAAAGAGTACTCTTCACCTGATCAACTTGCCCACTCTAGAATGGCAAGTCTTCAGCAGAGCAAGCTCACTACTGGCTCTGTGATGCCCATGATAACAGCTTTGAAAAGAGGTTTAAAACTGCAGACACACATTCTATCACTTTAATAGACTTTTTACGTTTCCTTATTTTGCCTTTTGTCAATAAGATGAATATGGATAGGAGATTATTCTAGTATGATATGTTTGAAGGATGTGGAAGTGATCTCCCTCCTTTAGAAACAGCGCGGCTGGCCCTTGGTACCAGCGACATTGGCAAGGGCATCAAGTGCTAAAGAAGCATCTGTCAGATGTCTCAGACGGTTGGAAGTTCCAGATGCAAATGGAGAAATTGGAAAAAGAAAAATTAAACAGAATAACAGCATTCAAAATAAGAAAATTCCCTGATGTGAAGTCAGATTTATCAGATGTATCCGACAGATAAATACTTTCTGCTGATGTTTAACGGAAAGAGAAACAATTGGCGAAGCAAATACTCATGACCAATAACAAGCTCAGTCAGGCTTCAAGGAGAGCTGATCAATTTGCCCACTCTAGGATAGCGAGCTCAACCTTCATAAACAAGAAAATCCCATTAGTCCTAAAAAGAAGTTTATGCAACCAATGCATCCTCCCGATAGTCATCTATGGAGCTGAAACATGGAACTTAGCCAAGAGGCTGGTCCTCAAACTAAGAACCATGCAACGTACACATGGAAGAATCATGAAATCCATTAAAAACTCAAATGGCAATGGGTTTGTAATGTTGCAAGAATGGCAGACAACCATAGGACATCACGACTCAAAACATGGATTTCCAGAGATCACATGCAAAACTGAGGCCAGTAGAATATAAGATGGTGAGACAAACTAAAAAAGTTCCGTATTGGCTCTGTAATGTCTATGATAGAGAAGACTGGCGTGCTCTGGAGAAGGTCTACGTCCTACAACAGATAACAAAACACTGATGATGATGATAAACTTGCCCTGGCACCAGAAACCCTAAGGTATAGAAAGATTACAACTTGGAATTCATATTTTTGAGTTCTTGCCTTATTTAAAATTTGTTGAAGAGACAATGAGAGTTCGGATGATTGATAAAGGTTTATTTTAAGTTTCAATTCTTCTGACCACACCTGATGGTAAGGCTGAAGCAAAATCTGGCTACATCTGCTCCTGCTTGTAAGTTCTCCCACCTGTCACCAACTGGTCACCTCTCTTTATATTGTATTTATATTCATGGCCACATTTTCCACTCATACATAAATAGTATAGGCTCACTAGATGCTTCACTTACATAGGAGTAAGTTTAATAGAGACTGAAACCTTATGAGGTCAAGCCATACAGTTGGATATATTATAAGAGAAAAGTTCATCTCTTAGAGAAAAATCAACAGATATATTTGAATTTCTACAAGATGTTCTTTTACAGAAAAGAAACAACTGAATTCATTTCAGTGGCAGAGCCCATTGTTTAAAATAGTGGATAGGAGAAAATTTTATCAGAAAAATTGTTACTTCCAAGTGGAAGAATCCATAGTTCTGGACAGAGAAACAGAAAGAAAATAAATCACACTGTTAGTTATATAAGTAGATTATAGAATTAAGCCATAAAGAGTAATTGAGATACTTTAATAATCACTTACTCTTGTCCAAAATGATCCCCTATTTTTGAATGTTAGATGAATGAAGATATTTTATTTTCTTACTTGACATGGTGTCAACTTAATGTGCATGTAATACATGAAATGATCAGTTCTTACTTTGCACAGCATATCTTATTCTAATTCTGATTTTAGAAGCTAGTGAGAACTCTGAACTGGGATATTTTCGGCTACTTAAGACAGGATAATGATGACATCATGTAAAAGTATCCAATGACCATGCGTGCAAAGTGGCCATTCATGAAACATAAATTGAATTTGCAAGTCTGTCTAGCCAAGCAAATGCAGTCATGTATGTAGGTTGGTTGTTTACATGAGGAACTGTTTTAGAGTGAGATCATCTAAAATGGCAATAAAGTTGCCAAAATATTATATATATATATATATATATATATATATATATATTTATATACATATATATAATGCAATCCCTGTGTTTTTATAGGTAAAAGATGTTAGAAGCCGTCAACCAAAATAAAGGTTTCTTCAGTTTTCAAGTGAGCCTGGTCTTGCCTAAATGTATTGTGCATACAGGTTCCACAATGGAGCTATGAGGCTAAAAAATTTGAACATTCACTCATTATCACGTGTAGAATTTTTTTTGTGTTTTTTTTCAAAATCCCCCTCCAAATAGGTTTTAAATTGGGGGGGGGGGGAGTTTACAATGTAAGTTTACACCAGATTGGTCCCTCAGTTTGTGTCTAGCAGAATTCATGTTTATGAAAGAGATTCAAAGTGATCATTGCACAACAAACGGCAAAAGTAGTTATTTATTTACTTATCACCCCATTTTCCAATTTTTTTTCCATTGGTCCCCCCCCCCAACACAGAACGCTGCCAAAAATATTGGTCAGGTGACAGTTTGTATTGAGTGACTAACCAGATCTGTTGATTTATTTTTTTCTTATTGTTCAACATGTTTGTTTTTTCAGTTCATAAACAACTATTTCTTTGAATGGCCAAGTCAACACATTGCGTTGTCCACTACAAAGGGAGATGGAATGGTCAAGCCAAAAAGTAATAAATCTCCCCCAGTCATAAAACACAACCTTCTTTCACCCCTACGATCCTAATTTGTTATCACATGTACCCATCCAATGGGCAGGATTTTCAGCTAGATGTGTATTTTATATGGTTAAATATAATCAATGGGTTACATAATTCAGAGTTTATGCACTTGGGCGTGGCTGATAGGGGAGTCGATTTTAAATTCCCCACCCTGGATCCCAATAGGTTGGCTTCCAAAATGATTATGGATTGTAGTTCACTTACTGCATTTTTACTGATAATACATGATAACAAATCTAGCTCGATGTTGAAAAGAGCTCCTTAAGGAGCCGAGTCCCCCTTATCCGGGCTCTAGTTATATCATTCAAGCTCATGGACCACACCCTTTTGAAAGGCCTATCCACGTACCCCAACTAATACCTTTCTTGATCCTCAAAGGTCCACTTCCCCTAGGGTGGAAACCACAGCACTAAATCACTAAATGTTGGTGGGAGGAGTCCCCCCACCTTAAATCTCCAGCTATACCCCTGTTTACGTATGGTAGCATAGAGACCTCTGACTCCAATTTGTAGTGGAATGTTTTTGTGATGGACAAAAAAGAAAGATGAATTATAGTAAGATAAGGTAAACATGTTTACAGCTGCAAAATGTGTATTCATTTCTTCTTGTGGAAAGGTAAATTGCACCTGTATTGAGAGGTTATTTCTTTTAGAAGCAGGAGATTTTAGATGTCAGTTTCCTTCAGTGTCATTCTTGCTACTGACTAGATGGGAACATTTTCGTATGAATGAGAGAGAGAATTTTGAAGAAGTGTATGTATGCTTTTTATTGATTGGGTCTTTTTTGAAGTTGATGTTTGTTATGTCTTATCTTTTGTGATTGGTTGTCATCTCTACCTATCAAATCATACATATATCATCATGTAATTATATTTTATTGAGTGCATCAATCTTATTTCCTTCCTATTTCTTATAAAATATGATTGATTTGAAATACTGTCTTTCCATATCACATAGAACCAGTAAGATAACTTGGCATTGCCAGGGTAAAAAAATTTGAACAACTGCCAATTCTCATTTGGCAATTATTTCTTATCAGATCCCTTTTTATTATAGAGGTTTAGATAGAGAATTAATTTCATATATAGGATATTAAGAAGCAGCTGAAATTCTAAACTCAAGATGAGAGAAAACATTTTAAAATAACCAAAACACATGATGTTATTTTTTGAATCAGCATGCCAAGGTTAAATGTGAAAATGACACTTATATTTCCAGATTGCATATTCAACTTGTCTGTTCAATACAAAATTGTTTCCAAATGTATCAGCTCCTTTAACATCAGCTGATATTGAGAAGATGCTTCGTTGATTATATTAAAATCAACTAGGGAGTGTGTGTCTCTGCAGATTTCAGAATTTCCAGGAAAGGCTTGCATTTTATTCTCCACAAAGTTGGCTTCCAGCTGCCTCAAGGGGTCTCTACTCCTTAGTTTGGAATAAGAGCTGTCCTAGACTGGTTTCCTTCCCAAGGTTAGAGAGCCCAATGTGCCTTTCTATCTCACCCATAGCTGTGGTGCCAAGGCATAACCTGGAAATTACATGAGAACCTAATGTTGAATGGCAAGTTGAAGTACTAACTTATTTACTAAAATAATAACGTTTCCCATCAACGTCTATACCATTCAGACATAGTCAATTATAAATGTCCAATTCTGACAACAGGGAGATTATTTGCATCACGGATTCAAGTAATTGTCTTTTAAATTTAACACCTATCCCGTGAATCGATCAACACATAGTCCAAGAGGGGGGTTCACCAGTGGGAAGATTCAAATCACATAGTCTCATTCTCACAAATGACACCTTAGCACATGATTCTGTTGGGCTGGTCTGTTCGAGGGGAAAAGAAGGAAGGAGAAAGAGATTAAGTGAATTCTGATGAGCAGATATAGCTTACTAAGGTACATTAATGTGTACGCAGCCTGGTGGTTATCCGCTGCATTTTGACCAGAATTTTTTACTATATAATCTATGTGATTAATATTCATCACTGAGGAGATTATATTTTTCACATCTCTAGGCTGTGGACTTATCAATGTACCTACACATATCAACTCAAGGGGAGAACAAGGTATTAATGAGAATCATATGATAGTATTCAAGAATATATATACAAAAATGGCACTGCCAATAATTAGACTTCATCAAGATAGTAACAAGATGAATATTGAAAAGGTCAAAGAAGGGGATGTAATTTTGTCAGAACTCTTCTCAGTGAGCCTTGAAAGTACATTTCAATAAACAGACTTGGAAAACATGGGAGTAAATATAGACAAAGAATATTTGAACCCTTTAAGGTACTGTGATGACAATGCATTAAGAGCAGAAATGGTGGAGGATCTACAAAACATGTTGAACGATCTTAATAAAGAAAGCCATAAAATAGGGTTATAGATTAACAAAACGAAGACCAGAGTAATGTTCGATGATAAAGTCCTGAAAAAGACCATAACAGCAGAGGAAAAAGCCTAACAAGAAGTTAAGGAATACATTTTAGCTAGGTCAGGTGATAAAGCTAGAGAAAGACCATGGAGATGAAATAAGACAGTGCATAGCGATAGGTTGGAAAGCATTAATAGAGACATTTTGAAAAGCGAATTGCCAATATGCTTAAAACATAAAGTTTACATTCAATGCATAATACCAGCTATGATGTACAGGTGTAAAACCAGAAACTTACAAAATCACTTGAAAATAAACTCAGAACAGAGAGTAATATTAGGAATAACTCTTAGTAATAGAAAAACATCAACATGAATCCAAGAGGGGACCAAGATTAAGGATATTGTACAAGTAATTAGCATAAAAAATGGAGATGGGTAGGGCACATAGCAAGAAAGATGGACATCAGTTGGAGCAAAAGGTTAATCGATTGGTGCCCATGGGACAGTAATTGCAGTAGGAGAGATCGAGACACAAAATTGAGAGATGAGAGAGAAAAGTTTGCTGGCAAGACATGGCAGAGATAGGTGCAATCATGCTCATCCAGGAGGGAAATGGAAAGGGCCTTGGTCCTGCAGTTGACTTTTGGATCCCTTACCCATACACTTTGCCATACTTACGAAATTTGCACACAATCCTGACACAAACAATTGACCAATGTAACAATATGGAATGATGATCATTTGATTATTTATTTAGTGGATTAGGGAAAGAACAAACTTATTTATAGGAAAATCAACACCTGAGGGGGAAAAAGTCAATGTTGTCTAAAACTTAATCTTACTAATAAGGAGAGAGATAAGCAAAAAATATTAGATAAAAACTACTTATGTACACTTTATAGAACCAAAGATATTTTTGAACAAAGCGTGTTGCACTGGCAACACATGAAAACAAAAGATTTGCAGTAGACAAATTTCAAACTTTTTAATGCAAAAACATCTAGATTTTAAAAAATCATAAAAAATCAACTACTAATTATATTTTAATAAAGTTTCGGTACTTATCTAATAAAAGACAGAATTTGTTTTTAAAAAGTACCATTCCAAATAGATTTTTGAGAAAATATTTTGGAATTTTTTCAACATTGCTATTATTTTTGAAAATTCATGTTATATTCTTTCAGCTTTCCAATCTCTTGGGAATGAAAAAAAAAAAGCAATGCTATGATTCATCAGAGATAATCAGTGACGAAAAAAAATTATACAAAGGGGAATACTTAATTGGTCTTTTTGTTTTTTTTTTCAGTGGAAGCTTTTTTTTTAAATGTATGGAAGGCCAAAGAGGTGAACTCCGGCATTTTTGGGTATTTTTTTGTTTGATTTTTCACAAACTGGAAAGTTATTCTAGAATGATTCAGATAAAGCCTTTATCAATTTTTTCACAAGTTCATTCCAATTATGCTTTTTTCAATTGAAGTTTTAATCTAATTTTGTTAACTAAAGTTTAAATTTTTTCTCTCAAAGTCAGTCAGAGTGGCTTCCCTTATCATTATCAAATCCACGAATATCTAGTCTGCAAAATTGGGGGGGATAACTGTGAATATATATATATATGGAACTATGTACAAAAATTAACCAAAAACAATTATTTTCTGTCATTACAGGACAAAAAATATAAATACATCGTAAAATGGTGATTGGATAGTACATCATTATCTACAAATTATTGGAGAATGCATGATAAAAATTGCGAACCAACTGTGAAATGGAAAATATTGAAACAGACTCACATATACGGAAATATTGAAATTCCATGCCACCTATGCCTAAATGAGAAATTTGAAATACTCAGTTTTGCCAAAAAAAAACCCTAAAAAACATAAAACAGATTTATTAAACAGAAAAAATGAAATAGCATTAAAATGCTGGCACCGCTCAAAACTTTTATTCATAAACATAACTCAATAACTCACATATAGATACAGTAACAATAACTAATATAGATATTTTATCCACAAAGTCATCTCAAAGAACTACCTAATCAACATGATTATCTTAGACAAGAAGAATTCAACCAAAATCCAAGATAACCACACAACCCATTAAAGTCATAAAAAAGAGAAGTGATTCTAGCATGGGGAAATAAATCTAAAATATCTATGTACAATGAAATTTCTAAATAGAATACACAAAACTGATAATACCATATTTCATACCACACACCATGGCATGTAATTTATGATCAGCAGCAGAAATACACAAACTACAAATCTAATAAATCAAATAAAACAAAAGAGAAAACTCCTCCAACCTGGTAATACCCACAAAAATTTCCCCAGATTTCTCAAACAGAAATCTAAAATATACATGATCATTCATCTGAAGAAGCCCAAACAGAAACAAACATGTCTGTGTAGCAAATCTCCATTTTGCTCTCTCTTCAGCTCTATTCTAAACCAACTTGACATATAAAGTTGAATGTATCGAGCATTCTTTTAAATAAACCCATGATACATCAGATATTGAATTATATTACATTACATTATATTATGTTATACTGCGTTCCTGATCTGTATCATATATATATATATATATATATATATATATATATATATATATATATATATTGTACACAACTCACAGTTGTCTCTAGGTAGAGGTCTGGGGAACAGTATGAAGTTCCCAAGGTTTGAAAAACATAAGAGGAGAGTTGGGTATGGATAGGATTAGATAACTTAGTAACATTAATTGTATGTAAGTAGTGGTTTAGATAGTATAGGGGGGATGTTGTGGGGATTAAGAGTACATGTATATTAAGGGGTGTTTGGGCTTGGGTAGAAGTGTAATCTTAGGATCCAACCAAACCCCCATAGATTCCTTCAAAGACATAAAACAGTGCAGACTCACTACCATGGCCTTCCACAAATCCTCATTTTTGATTTCCATTTTTGCTTTCAAAAATTGGTGTATTGTGCTGTCTCATGATCTCTCCATGTAAGATTGGGCATAATTCTTTCATGTTCACGTTGCATGCTCCTCAGTTTGTGGGTCTGTCTCTTGGTTAGGTTCCATGTTTCAACTTCATTGGTGACTATCAGGAGGATACATTGGTTGTATACCCTTCTTTTTAAGGATTGATGGGATCTTCTTGTTTTTTGAAGGTTGAGCTTGCTCTGCCAAAGGCTTACCATCCTAGAGAGATTCTTTGTATGATTTCCTCTTCATTTTAAGGTTTCATGGAGATTGGTTGTCCTAGGTAGATGCAGTAGTCTACTCTATCCAGTTTTGCATCTTCAATTTTGATTGTTATATTCTTATTCCTGACAAGAATATAATTATGCACATACAAAGAATGAAGAAGCACTGGGTTGAGTGCACTGACAAGGGAGTAGATTATGTTGAAAAAAAAAATTTGTTGGGTGAAAAAGCTTTTATCATTAGCCAACAAAATTATTGATTTATCTATTTATACTTGAGGATGGCTAAAATGTGTTAAAAGAGCAGACAAAAACCAGAAGAATATCTTATTACAATTAAAGAAATCTGTCTATGTCTCTGCGCACCACAATTACTCAACAACTGGCCATTGAAAAAACTTGACATTCATCAGAAATATTAGTCAGCATACAAGGCAGTGCAGTGTCAAGTTCGAAGTTGTTCGAGTCAGTGGTTTTTGTCTAGAGAAATCTGATAAGAATAAATAAAAAAAGTCCCATAACCATCTCCGCACCTTTGGATCAGGCATTGTCCTAGTGTATTGAATACTGAAAATACTTCTCAATACATCAGAAAGCTTTTTGTTTCCAGTCGGGTTATTTGATAACCCAAAGAAAGTTCCCTACCTTGTAGTGGAGCAGTTCTGTATACTCAGTGTTTTGAGTCTCCAATAGTGAGTCCAGTACAGTCAGTTCCTCCTCAATATCTGAAATAAAGAATGTTACATGATATTAATATTAATGATAATCACAATACAAAGTACATAACTACTACTCTATTGCACATCACCTCAGAAAAGGAGACATAGGCTTAACTGCTTGAATACCGGTTTAAAGAGAGAGGAAAAAGCAAGATAGGCTTGACTTTCAGATGGAATATACACTGAAAAAAGAGAGAGAGAAAGCACAGAAGAATACAGCAGACGTTTAAACAATAGTCTTTATTTATTTGCTTACTTCATTTTACTGTATTGTATGTATATAACTCATAAATAATGCAATAAAATGTCGTATTGATCTTTATTCCTTGGTGATTGTTTCTAACTTAACTGCAGAATTTTCAGGAGTTCAGATAATAGATAATAAAAATTATAGTAATAATACAACACCATGCCATGGAGCAATACTTAGCTATCTAATCTTTTAGATCATAACATGGGTTTGGTCCTCACTAGGTAGCTCACACTTGCATCCTTGCACCAAACTAAGCTTCATAAATACCAAGAGGTGCTTTCCAAGAAGCTTTATTCGGCAAGTTAGTTTAACAGATATCACTATAGTAAAATGAGCTTGATCCTCACTGGTTGTCCCACACTTATGTCTTTGTGCCAGGCTAAGCAACTTAATTAATACCAATGAGTGCTTCCCTGTGGAACAATAGTAAGCTAGTTTTGCAGACATGACTATTGTGCAGTAAATTTAATCTCCAAGCGCTGCAAACTTGTAGCCTCATCATAGACAAGTCTAGTTAATAGCTAGCAGAAGAATAGTTCTACAAAGATTTGAGTTATAAAATAAAAGCTAAAATAAAATATTCCAAAGAATTATGATTATGTGTTCAATTTGATTTCAAAACTTGTGTTTTTTTTCCCTAAATGAATTAAGAGTTCGAATCAAAATAATTCTCAGATTTTCTAATGCTTTTGTTTTCCTAAAAACCAATAAATCTCCTTGGAATTAATCTGAACAGAAAGTTAGAAGACGCATAAATCACAACTGAAATTTAGTTGCGATCATTCCAGGTATTTCACTAAACAGAAGAATTCTTACACACAAATAAACAAATAAGTATGATTTTATCTATATAAACCTTGTCCATAAGATAATTTTAAAGCATAAAGGATGGCTGAAATCCATACAAGTCGATTATCAAAATTTGATTGACAGACAAGAAATTGTATTTGATTCTAACAACATTTCAATGTTTACACACATTATCCTCAGAACATTCTGTGGAAATGTGATCCATGTTTTTTTTTCTCTCCAACATAAGTCTAAAAAATTAACACTACATCCATCCTAATCCCAAAGGAAGGTTAACTTGTTCTGGTCTGAACTCTTGTATATAACCTCTGAGTGAAGTGTATAAAATATATTCAGTACATAATAGTAAATATTCTATAGATAATTTTACAAATATGCATGATTACAAAAATTAAATCCCGTATCAGTTCACTATGTTAGACAAGTCAACAGACTAGTGGTAACTTAGAAGTGGCCAATCATTATTACTGGTATTTTCACTATCCTCATATTACCTTCATTTTAAGGGCATATTATAGAGTGACTAAAGAAATAAAACTGTGATTAGTCAATAGTGTTTATGATTAAATTTTATAGTGTAGAAGTGCTGACACTTTAACTCTATGTAATTCTTTTCTCCAAAACGATGCGAGTCAAAATTAGGAGGGAAGGCATCCTCAATGCCAAGACAGTAATAGAATGTGAGTTTGCAGTTTTTTATGTATGAATGTGTACATGCATGCGCACGTGAGAAAGAAAATCTTGAACAGTGAAGGCTTTAAAAATCCTTGTTTATCATACCATCTTTATACGTAAAGGATGAGAATAATGCTGAAAAACATTTTTAGATGATCTTTAGTTGATCAATAAGCAAGAAGTATCTTTGATTCTAGATTCTTTGCTCACAGTTATCATGTGTATAACAAAAGGCTTGGCTGATGGCAGCTGCTGACACTATAAGTGTGACAGACATAGTAGAGGAGGGGACTAATGAGTCATACCAGTTTTAAGACCTTTGTCAAGATATCTGGTCATGAGACAGAGAATGGAAAAAGGGATACTCATTCTTTTCCCAAGGTTATCAGTAGAAATTGAACACGGCAGACTCAATCAGAATTCAAACTGTTCTGTTTTCCATTCTGAGAGTGGGGGTTCAACTGATGCATTACACCAAAGGGCCACAGAATGGAGCCTAAGAGTTTCTTGGAAAGAGCTGCGTATCAAAACATCCAAGATATGATACGTCCATTGATGAAATAGGTTGACTCAATCGTTTACCAAAGGGTGAATACAGAATGGTGTGCTAAATCATTTATTGCAGATGAAAACTGGATGGCTAAAAGACAAGAGTGATCGTGCGGCGTATATGGTAAGGGGGGGGGCTTTGAACCGCGTCATAAAATTCCTCTCCGAGGCCATCTATGCCAGTAAACATTATTCTATCTCACACCTTTAATATCCCATACTTGCTAATGACAACTGACAACTTGGTATCAATATTTACCAAGCTGTCTGGCACAAGGCAACCAGTGTGAAATACCCAGTGAACATAACTGTTGGTATTGATATTCACTAGGTTTAGCTTAGTACACCACAAGGCCATAGGCATGAAACATTCAATGCGGATTGAACTTGTTACAGTAAGTATTGAATTATCTTTTTCATCGTAAAAACAAGAGTTTTTACAATGAAAAAATACTTAGTATATCTCTGAATTTTTGAGATGAAGTATTATTATTATTATTATTATTTCTATTAATATTTGGACCATCCTCATATTGGTTGTTTTTCATACTTGTAAAATAATTTTGGAAATTTGGTAAAAGTTCACTATGTGGAAGGTCAAGCAATTGTTTTTCTTTCTTCATTTTCAGTCTATAGAATTATAAGAAAGAGAAAGATACCAACAAAAAGAAATAGGAACCAGAAGCAAAACCAAAAAATCTCTGTCTATGAGAAATGCAGAAAGCCTAAAAGCTTAGATCTAAGTCGTGGCCAGAAGATATGAGGTTATTGCCATTCGTTCTTTTCCCAAGTTTAGAACTGGCTGTTTTTTTTTTAAAACATCTAAAATTCTTAATCCTATCTGGTTCTTTAACTGAAGTTGCAAGCACTCTTTTTTCTCTTATCTGGTCATCAAATATTGATTACCCACTTGCAGGGGTGTATCTGGAGATTTCGGGGTCCCGAGGGCCTTAGTTCTTTGAGAAGCCTCCTCCAGTATTTAGTGATTCGTTATTGAATAATGTTAGCTGAAATTCGAAAGGTGAATTACTATTCATAAATAAAGCATTTGTAGGCCTCCCTCCATTGAAAATTGGGGTGAGGGGTACCCCCAGCAATGCCCCTGCTTACTTGTATGGTTTTTAGTCATCACTTCTTCCTAACTTTTGTTGGTGAATGGGGATAGGTCTTGGGCTCGATTGACTTTCTTAGCATTTGGAAAGTTCTAATCAGTGGCAAAGCTAGAGATTTGGAGGCCTGGTAAACTTCTTAAGAGGGAGTGGGGTCTTCAACACTTCGTAAGATTCGATTAAATAGGAAAATTTACAATAGTCACGTATTATGAATAAATTGGTGAAAGACAACACCAATAGCAGAATAATTATTGTGCAATTCATGTGCGTAAAAATATATCCTTGTTATCTAATAATGTTAGCAAGAGAGTAATAGGTGAAGTACTATTTTTAAAGCTTTTGTGGGCTCCTCCATGGGGTCCTGGGGGGAGAGGTTTTTCTAATAGCTCCATTCGACTCTCTCCCTCAGCTACACCTCTGATTCAGACATCAATCTGGTTCAATGATAAGTCATCTTTGGCAAGTGTGTGAGAAATAGAGATTTGCATGTGCCACAACAATCAGACAATTATTTTGGTATTCAAGCATTGTTGAAAAAGATGCAGAAAAAAAAGAAAAAACAAAAAAAAGATCAATAAAGAACAGAAAAAAAAAGACAAAAAGAAATAAAGGAGGAGAAAATGAAAGAAACTAGATAGTAAAAATAAATGAGGTAAACAGAAAAAGAGAAAGAAAAATCATTAAAAAAATGAAAAAAATTACAGAAAAAGAAGCAAAAATGAGAAAAGAAGGAAGAAAAATAGTAGAGAGGAATGAAGAAAAAGAGGAGAAAGAAACAAAAAAAAGAAAGGATAAACAAAGAAAAATAGAAATAAGAAAAGTGAAGAAATAATAGAAAAAAGTAATGAACAAAAAGAAAAAGTTACCTAAACAAGGCATGAATAAAAAAATGTTTTTTTAGCTTGAATAAAAAATACTTCATTATATAATTCACATTAAAAATACTTATTCAACATTAAAATACACTTTATTTCAAGTGATTGAATGGGTATGAAGACTGAATAAGAAAATTACATGCTTATCAGAAGATTTACCAGTCAAATTTTAAAAATTTGTCTATATATTTCAAATGATAACATCCAAAACTGCCCTGTTTATTTTCTATCCAAGATGATTTAAATTTGTCTAAGTTGGTTTTAAGTTTATTTGCACTTGTATTATTCATTTCATAAATTGGTAAACTGTTCCAGTATTTCAAACTTCTCTGGGAGAAAAAATTAATTTGTTTTTGCAACCAACTTTGTTGCTCTTTCCATTAGTTGAAGATCATGAAAGTTCTCAGCAAAAAGGACAATGTTGTCAGCAAATCTGGGATTGCTTACCCATTTGCTATCTATTCTGATTCCTTTCTTTTTCCAGACTAAGTTTCAGAAGATCATCTCAAGGTAGGCTATAAAGAGTTTGTGTGAGTTAGTATCACCTTGTCTTAACCTTTTTTTGAGCTGATAGGACTCAGAGTCTTTACGTAGCCTGATAAAAAGACTGCAGTGATGGTATATGTGTTGCAATAATCTGACATATACGGGGTCTACACCTTGTACAGTGATAGCATCACTGACCTCAAGAACCCAATGTTTGGCAATGTATGTTTTGATGGCAACTAAAAAGATGGCAATGAGTGTCTTTGGGAAATCTCTCCTAAGCAAGATAATATTTTTCATATAATTCACATACATCCTAATAACAAGACAGGAATTAGTGATAATTTTCCTTTCACTCCTTACTCTAAACAGTCGTACACATACACAACTTAGACACCTTCTCATGAAGTAATAGCTAGCAAGTTAACCGAGCAGACTATTTCTACAGAAGTGAGTTCATCCGCTTTTTGTTTTGGACAGTGCTAAAAAAAATCTAGTAAATTCCTTTAAAACCTCTTGCCATAGAACAATGGTTAGCAAGCTCGTCTCATATACTTATATATATATATATATATATGTGTGTGTGTGTGTGTGTGTATGCTATATCGGCATTGATCTCAGTTGGGTGTCTCATATTTTTGGTTTTGTACCAGACTAAATTGAGCTTAGAGGATAACTTCATTCAGGTGTATCACAATGAAGTAATGATTAGACAATTAGTCTCACAGACCAATTACTACCATAGTTAATTCAATCCTCATTGGGTGCACCGAATAACTACCCATTCTTGGTCACCTCACCATGGAACAATGGTTTACAATTTAGTATCACAAACAATTACAACTATTTTGAGCACAATACTCATTGGGGCTCCAACACTTGTGGCTTTATACCAGACTAAGTTTGGCTGATTCATGATTATTTTATACTCATCTACAAGCACAAGCAGAGGTGTGGCTACAGATTTTGTGGGGTTTGACTCCTTGGGGGGGACCTCTTCAACTTCTATTGAGATTTGTTATCTTATAGCATTATTTGAAATGCAGTAGGTGAACTACGTTTCATAAAGTTCTCGGGCCCAGTTCTCTGGGGACCTGGAGCATGATTTAAAATTGTTGTCCGCACCTCTTTCCTTGGATAGTAAGTAAAAGAAACTCTAAAAGAAAAGTCAAACTATCTTAGAAACTTAAAAGCCTCTTTCATCATTTCAGACAAGAAATGTAGCAAACCAATTTCCAAATACATTTAAAGACATGAAGAAAATTAGTTACCCTAATATCAAGTTTTCACAACCGCCTTTGAAATATTTTTTCACCTGCTGTTTGCAAATGATACTGCTTGCAAATTATTGCATCAAAAGTCTGTGCAATGCTGTGTATGATTTTCAAATCCCTACAATTTTTGGGAAGCACCTTGTATATCAGTACACAGAGAGATCATAGAAACAAGCAATCATGAAAAAAAAAAAAAAGAATTATTTAAGCAACACATTTAGAATAAAAAAAAACAAGATAATGAAATAACTCTTTTCTTATTCTAATTCCTATATATTTTTTTTTTCTTTTCAAAAGTCAATTGAAGTATTTTTGGATTTCTCATAAAATTCCCTCTTCTTTGTTCCCAAAAAGTGATTTACGAGCCTCTGTCAAATCTTTATTTTCCATCTGCTTCCACCTGGCTCTTTTCAGAAGCAAGGCCTCATGGCCAAAACTTTCTTTTTTTTTTTTTCCAGAATTCATTATTAGTTAATGCTGTTTGTTAGCAATCATTTCTGTGTTCTCTCTTATACTTTCCCAACATTAACACAACAATGTCTAATTATTAACACCCAGCAGTAACTTTCTTTTATCAATTTGGCTTTATACAACAACAGAATCCAGTAACCTTGTATCAATTCAGAAATGATTTTTAAGTCTGTGTCTTAAGCTGTTTATATATGTATGCCTAAAAATTCAAAATGCACTTGGATTAATTAAGCTTGTATTTTTCATTCCCACAGAAAATCGATCATATTCAGTGAACTCTATTTTTCTGAATTGATGTGAATATATATACATACATATACATATATATATATATATATGTAAAAGTATTCATTTTACCAAACAAATATTCATTTTTCAACATAACATCCTTCCTAGTAAATGCACATAACTTAACCCAGCACTTCTCTAATTATCGCATAGATCAAACATCATATAGTTGATATTACAAACTTGTTGATCTACCTATTTATCATGTTATACTCATGCATAAAAATGCATCATACATACCTATTTTTGTATATACATACTCCAATCTAAGCAGATGCACATAACAAGCATAGATATGCATGCGTGCACATGTAAACAGTTGAGCATTTTGCAATTCAATTACGTGTATGCATGTATGTACCTATGTATATAACCATTCAAATATCTATTTTGGTTTGCACTGATCCCCTCACACTTTGGTTGAATATT
>OY735198.1:54876589-54899089 GCA_963457665.1 Thysanoteuthis rhombus | reverse complement strand
GTTACGGCTTCCTTCTAAGTTCCAACTCACTTTCCCACAACTTCACGTGTCACTCCTAAGCGTTGGTCATTTTCTGTACTAGCAAACTAATGATTTTTGGTGGTGAAGGAAAAATCTGATGAGTGAACAGTGAATTTAGCATTTTGAAAATCTCACGTTTGGTTTGAGCGCTCAATCTGTATGTTGTATAGGAATCAATGCAAGCATTACTAACAGAATAGAGCTATTATACGTGAAGGCATTGTAAATGATTCAACTACAGAAGCACATTGTAGATGCTTTTACAATAGAAATGCATTGAAAATCAGGAAGAAAGTGATTGCCAATGGTCAGGAAGTAATGTAAGAATTACTGAGAGAACAGAGAGGTTATATGTCCAATTATTTATGCTTAATATACTTATATTCTGGCCCCTTACAGTAGCAAGTAGTTGTAAAATGCCTATGCAGGCTAACTACATAGAAAACTGAAGCACTTTTTAACCATGAATAACAAGTACCTGATTTTACTCTGAATGGCTTCAGACATTTTTGACCATTCAAAAAGAGCATGCCAACAAACCAAAAAAAAACCCAAAAAACAAACAAACAAAGAAAGAAACAAAAAAAAAAAAACCCTACACAAAACAAAAAAATGCACATAAAAATAAAAGAGAAATATTCATATACCATGCTACAGTTTGTGCCTATCTTGGATAGATATGCTTTACCCATTTACAGCAGAGTAATAGTTATTCAATATGATTATTGTCTGATATAAAAGCCCTTGTCCATGCAAGTTATCCATTGTCCAAGATTAAAGCAATGACTCACAGAAAGAATGGAGTTGTAATCAATCACAAAAAAAAAGAAAAGGGAATTTTATTGAGTTAGAAATTTCCGTCATGCACAGTTAATGAGTTGACACTTCCAAGCGTTTGAATCAGAAGACTAGATATAGATATTTCACAGACAGACAAGAAATCTGCATGACCAGATCATATGACCAAACAAGGAAAACGGAATTTTTCCTTGAAAGAATTAATAGTTAAACACGATCTTGAAGGTAAAGCAAGCGGAAGAGGAAAAAAAATCCCTTGTTGCCAGAAAATGTCAGGTCAGCAATCATACTTTTCCAGTTACATGCACAGACACGATCATAGACGGAACAAACGAGGGAAGCAGAGAGGTGCAGTAGAGGGGGGGGGGTCTGCTACCTAAGCAAAAACAAAACTGAATTGAACAATTTCCTGAACAAACAAACGAAATGAATTCAAGCGGAAATAAAAGGAAGAATATCAACCAAAAACAGGTCTGGTTCAAAAGAAAACCATCATATGGCCAGCATCTTTTGGCAGTATTCTTTGTAGGGGTGATCAATTAAAATTGGAAAATATATATATATATATATATATATATATATATATATATATATATATATATATATATATATATATATATAGCTATTCAATTTTAATTGAAATGAGTTGGTCTTGCATACTCCAAAACTATTTTGTAATCTTCCAGATTAGGAAAATAGTATTTGAATATTCAAATGCTGTTTCTGTCAGAACTAAAATCTGATTAAATTGTCATTCTTTCCTGGATTTAATTAAATGGGGTATTCTAATTATTGTATGTGGTTTATTCTGACTATTTTTTTCATCTATGTTGCTCATTTTTTGACAATGTTTAATCTGTGTATCCTTCAGCCTTCTTTGATTGTTTTTAGTCCTGGAAGGTAGACAGGTAGGATAAGGAAAGAGTACTTGGTGGATATATGGTTGAAATGCGAGAAAATAGTCAGACTAAACTTGGGTTCATCGAACCCGTCCCTAGCCATCTGCTCGTAAGCCAACTGAAGACTTTTGATCTCCCAGAGCCACAGGAGGATGACTATTCACTACAACTTCAGCCACGAAGCAGTGGTGGAAAAAGTGAGGGTTATGCTGGGGTATGGCATATACCTACTTCTCAATTTCCAGATTTTTTTTGTATGTCAGCTAGTAGAGAAATTAAGGTATACCTAATTTTGAAAAGCCAACCTTACTGCATACCTAGATCCCAAAAACCATTTCCATCGCAGCAACAGAGATTTATAAAAAGATACAAATGGCCTGGTCTGAATGATTTAGAAAAAAAGTATTCCTAAGAATATTGTGCATTTCAAAAATAATCATTGTAGAACATTCCTTCTGGAAACTATTAACAAAAGGATAAACTAATTTAGAGGTAATTAGCAACAAGTATAATTGAAAATCCATGATTCATGACCTTCAACTCTTGATTCTTGGCAAGCCAGATGATTTGGGATCTTGATAGGTGAATGTGTTTTTGGATCAGAAATTCTCAATGGGACGCTATTGCACCCAAGGGGATGAAACTTGAAATGAGAGGGTGATTATCTCATACGAAAGGATTTTCTTTAAAAAGGAAAAAAAAGCAATCTTTTGTTTCATGCCTGTAAAGTCAAGAAATAAGGTGAGGCTACATCAACTGGATTAATTACAAAATAAGTATTAGAATCCATCAACCGAAGCTGTTAAAATAAGTTTCTTCAGATTTTAAGCTGGTCTGGCTAGCTGACTTGCATGCATTGTATGTACAGGCCACACCAATAGAGCTAGGGGTCTGAAAAGTTCAACATTTACTCCTTATGAAGTTTACAAAAATTTATTTTTCTGCTGTTTGAAAATCCCCCGCCTTGAATAGGTTTTTACTGGTGTGTGTATGTGGGGGGGGGGGGATTTGTAATGTAAGTTCATGTTAAATTAGTCTCTTAGATTCTGGTGTCTGGAGCATTCATGCCTTTTCTTTTTTGAAAATTTGGTCTTTAGGTGAAAGAAATAACTTATTCAGTGATTATCCCTTTTTTCCAATTTTCTAATTGATCAGCCCCAACAAGGCCTGTTGGGTGACTTACCAGACCTGCATTTGTGAATTTGTTTCGATTATTAATTTCCTTTTCTGTTATTGTGTTATTTCATTATACAAGCATGCATAGGTAATCCTGAAGATCCGATTATCAATAATGAAAAATTGACAAAGGAATGAAGTAGAACTGACATAAGCAGTAATGGGGAAGATGGGAGTTTGACGTATACCTAATTCTCAATCTCCTGGGGTTTTTTTTATGTTCGCTGTTTACTAATGGAGATATTACCATGTACGTAGTTCCCAGAACCCGTTTCCATCACTGAATATAGCCATGCTAAGAAACGTACGAGTGAAACTCACAAATATCAATCCAAATATTGAGAATTTAACAGAAAAGTATCAAGCGCAAGGATCAAATTGAATAAACCAAGTAAGTCAAATTTAGTCATTTGAGATTTTTTTTTGAGGGACGACCACTTTGAGAACTAACCGAAAGAGACAATAAGGAAGAAAAGAATAGCTGCTGAAGAGGAGTTGGGATTCTCTGTCTTTCTGTGTCTAGATAAGGATAAGCAATTATTTTTAGATCTGTTTTTCCATCCATAAGATAAAGGGATAACTTCAATAGTACTGTTTTGATCAGAGCGGGGTTTGATGGTTGCTGTGTAAATTAATGTAAAGATATAAGTAGAGAGAAATACATGAAATTATAAGAAGATCTTGAACAGTGCAGTTTGGAACAGAATAGAAAATTTTAGAACAAATTAACTGCACAAATCAAGGTATATCTGTATACAAAGATTGAAGTTGAATTCTTTTTTTTTTTTTTAAAATTTAAGCTGTTTATTTGAAAAATCATTTGGACTAGTATCCTTATATTTGTTGTTTTGCTGATTATATTTCAGTTGGTGTGCTCTTTGTCCTTCCTCGGGTGTCTGGTGCATCAGGTGAACAGTAAAAAGAATCCCTTATCTTTTCCCCCAACTTTTGCCACAATCCCAATTATGTCGCAAAAGTTGGGGAAAAAATTGAAGATAAGATAAGGTATTCATGATTGGAGCCCACCACGTGCAATATATACCAACGCAAGGCTAAAAAATACACTGGCCAAAATAATAGGAATGAAACCAACAAAGAAGCAGATACTAGCCCAAATAATCTGCAGAATGATGACAATACTTCATCTTCAAACTTCAGATACTACTAGAAATGTTGGAGGCAGAACAGCTGTAATGTAGAGATCAAAACAACAATGATGAAGATGCTAGTCCAAATAATTGATAGAATAATTTCTTCTCTGAACTTCACATGATGTTCATATTAGTTAACTGATAAAAGTAATTTATTGATTTCTAATGCTAGAAAGAAGTCGAGAATTATTTTTATGGCAATATTGAAACAAACAGAAAATAGATAGCTTGGTAACTGGTGATTCACAGCCCTCCTGACATCACCTCCTCAGGAGTAGGATAACTGGTGTTCCCTGATGTCTGTAGCCAGATTTAGATACCCAGGTATTTTCTTGTTCAAACCATACTGAAGGTATGCAGAATAAATATGTGACAACCCTAACTTCACCTCCTGACAGGGGTGACCCGCTGTTCTGAGGAGGGTATTTGGGGCACAACTTCTTCATGGCCAATGACATCAGAATTCTCTCCTGTCCCTTGATTCCAGAACATCAGGACCCCCAAATGTACCATGTTGAGGTATTCCCACCTAATCATTATGTTGTGACCCCCTAAAGAGCAAGAGGAAAGTTAAAACTGTGTAAGATGGAGACATTCAGTCTTCAGAGGTATTTTTACATCTTCACATATCTGATATATTGCAATAAAATCAATCAGCAACCACGGGCCTTAAACTTGCTCACTGCAATTTGTGATGTTCATTTAAAATGACTTCATTTGATTATTTTCACCGTATAATTTTTCAAAACTCTGTCTCATGATTCCTCTCCTTGGAGAATATTTGTTAATTAGATTTTTTGAACGATTCCACAATAAGATATAGTACATATCTTCAGACTATAAGCAATTGTTTGTAAAAATTACTGTTCTCGTAGAGCGAAAGAATCAAGTTTGGAAAAATCTCTCGTTCCAGCCATTCAGCCAGTATCTATCAACCGGCGCCAGCAAATTATTTCTGACAGAAACTGAGGATCAATGGTCTTTACAAAACAAGTATATATTGAGAATCAGTCTCTATAAAGAACCAGGGGCAAACAGAAGAAAACAACATTGGAATCCGATGATTCATGATCTTCGACTTCAGATCCGTGGCAGGACAGGATGTTTGTGGCGGGGGGGGGGGTGTTCAGTTGGATCAGAGACAAACTGGTTGCATTGAAGGAGAGAGGGGCTGGGAAAAACTCTTCTTTATGCATCAGAACATTGATAACTGGTCCCGTTTCGGATCTTGACTTCTTGTCCATGAAGAATGCTGGATTTAGGAATGTTTTCTTCCTTCCGATCAAGTCATAATCATTGGTTTTTGGTTTGTTTTTATGAATGTTTGGTTCTCCCCTGATCCCAGCTAACAATTTTTCCAAGTGTAGAGAAAAAGTCAGGAGGTGGAGGTGGGATTGGCATGCAAAAGCAAATAAGAACAAAGAGATACTTCGATCAAAATGGATGGTAACGTGCCCTCCCTCCAACCATATTGTTTTGCTGTTCCAGAAGGATAAACCCAACAACAGAATTAAGTATAAAAAGAACAGAAATAATTTACAACCCCCACCCCCCAAAAAAACAATAAATAGAAAATTATCAGGACCTCACCCAGGAACTGAGAAACCTAATGATCATGAATGTAAGTGTCATGACTAGAGTAATTTGTTTACTTGGATTATTGCCCAGACTATGAGAGGTAAGAGGGGCAGAATTGAATATCCAAGGAGTGGTCAAGACTTTCCAGTCCAAGGCAGTCCAGGGGCTGACAAGAACACTGATGATTTTGGGGAGAAGATTTTCTATCACTATACATGAAAATAATATGAATAATGATGATATCTGTGATGATTATTATGATATGATTATAAGTTTATAAAATACCACCAAAACTATGATATTTAATACAATTAGCTAACCAGTGAAAATTAAAGATACATGATAAATAAGAAATACAAATTAAATCACTAATTTCACTAAATTAGAGGATCATGTTGTGCCCAGTAGGGGAGGGCACCAACTTTCCTTGAAAGTCAGCTTTTAAAACTCTGTTTTTAATTTGATTTGAGCACCAACTACTGGTTGATTTATTGATTGGAGATGGTAATTGGTCGAGTAACTTCTAAAACCAACTTTTACCTGTGTTTGGTTTTCATCTAGTACTTTGGTTGGTGATTAGTTTGATAAAAAGTTTGAACATGCAATTGAGCAGGCTTATGGCCCTTTAGTTTAGTTGTTGAAATCTTTCAATTCAAAATAACATAAATAAATTCATATAACGGTATTATGAAGAGTTCCATTCTCCTTGGACTTTGTTTTGTTTGAGATGGTTGAATATAATGGGTAGTTTCTGAGTGATGACTTTACCTGCTTTTCTGAGTAGGTCAATGGTGATATTATTTGGTGAACAGACCTTTCCTTTTTTTATTTATTTGATGGCTTAGTTCATCTCCCATAGAGTAAATTCTGGGAAATCTGCTTGAAATTTGTATATTTTGTTCATCTTTTGTGTTCCTTTTTTTTTCATCTCTGTTTTTCAGCCTCTTTTCAGAGTTGTTCTGATACATTTAGTGGTTGCAGTTTGGTGTGGAACATTTTCCATTTCTTTGTTGGCATTAATTTCAATTTAACATCTTACTCCTTCTACGGTTGCTTCCTACATTGACTTGATTTAAGATCTGGACAGTGTCACTCTTGTCTGCTATGATATAGTCGATTTTGTCCTTTCTGTTGGGTTTCTTCTTAAAGAAGGTGTTCATGATCTTGAACCCATTCTTATAGCAAACTTCACAAGATCTTGCATCTGAATTTGCCAATGCAAATTTCATTAGTAACCTGAGCGTTGATTTCTCCCATAATGATGTTGAAACATTTCGTGTTTTCTTTCAAGTTTGGAGTTCAAGCCATCATATAACTTGTCTATTTTCTCCCTGGTTGATGTGAAGTTGGAGCGTAGACTTGGATGATCTTAAGTGTGTACCTCCTGGTACGATAACACAAGCTACAAGGTCTGAGATAGCTTTGAATCCAACAATGTTGCTTTTGAGTTCTTTATGAATAAGAATGCTAATCCCACCTTGATTTCCTCCCTCTTCTCCTTACCTGCATTGAAGATGTTTGCTTTTTAGTTTGATTAGTTCTTCTCCAGGTCTTCTCATTTTGCTAATGTTCTATCTGACGCTCTTTATTTAATTTTCAAGATCAGTTAGGTGCATGTCTGTTGAGTGTGTTCCGATGTTGTATATGCCAATATGTAGCATTGCTTTTCTTGGTGATATTTTTGGTGGTGTTTGGGTAGTCATTTCTAAAGCACATCTCCCCCAAGCAAGAGATATGATTGGGCCTTTTGAGACTCTGAACCATTAATTAAAATGACAATCCTCATCAAAATGGAAGCACTAACAACAATATTAATTCAAATTACCGTAACCAAATGCACCATAACTTTCAACAAGGTGGAGTCAGTAAATATATATCCCCTACTGATGCCAAAAAACATGTAAGACTGATTATTTATTACAAGAAATTCAAAACTTCTAACCTTGTAATTACCAATAATTCTTCCCCGCCTAAAAAAACCCTTTTGCTGAAGACAAATTCTGTATACCAACCTACATGCCCTTTGGGAAATTACATCTCTGACCATAATTAAAAAAACATCTTATATTGGTTACATGACAACCACTCTTGCTTGATGCTTAACTACCCTCTTATCTGAACAAAGTTCCATCTACCAACACATCATCCTCCAATATCAGTAAAATCCTCACAGACAACACTAAAATATTACACAATTCTTACAATAAAAAGAAACTTCAAATCTTGGAGTCTATCTATATCAAAGCCAGATAATCCACCATTAATAAAATCTCATACAAAGTGGGAGATGGTATTCTAAAGTGCTCCTAATGGTAGTTGCAATATCACAAGATACTTTCTTCAGAAGTTTTGAAATAATGGAATTGTGATCTAATGCATTTTGCAATGAATGCGTAGTCATTAGAAATAACGTTGCCTAAGTAAACAATTCATATTGAATAGAAGCAATGTTAATGTGGATTACTGAATCCTATTTAAGATCTTTTTTATCACTATGAATATGAACATTGAACTTTGAAATCCTTTGGAATACTTCCTGAAAACAACCATTGACAGAGGAAAGTGCTTGAAGAACTATACTAAAAACTTTTAAGGGTACCTTCATTTTTGTGACTTAGTGAAAAAATAACTTATATGCAAATAAATTTAAAAAAAAAAAAAGTTGAATAGACAAAAACTACCATATCAAATAAAACTCACTTGAAAAGAAATTTGCCTCCAAAATATTCATTATTTGATGTATATATACACATATATATATGATTAAAACCAAAAGAAAAAGAATATTTAAAAAAATCTTTTAAAGACTTTTCTAGTTTGCATAAAAGTCAACTTGTGTCTCGATCTAATGTGTGTAAATATTGTCCGAAAGTGTTTGGTTATTCAGAGCATTTGTACGTACTTCTGAACATTTTTCTTATCTTTCGTTTTCCATCAGACATGTATGAATGAAAAATTGCTACCCAAATATATATATATATATATATATATATATATATATATATATATTATATATATATGTATGTATGTGTGTGTATGCCTGTGCAAAGGATTTCAAACTTCAATGTTCACTGAGAAGAAACTCAGGTAACTAAGAATGCTCACCAGGTAAAAGCCTGCAGTGGCTCTAATTGAAGGAAGACTGAATGCTGCCGTTGGATGAGTCGACTACTATGGTTGCAGAATCATAACCTGTGTATGAATCGATGCACACATTTAAAAGTACAGATACTTCCAACTATTCAGAAGTAGAGCATTCCTTTAAAAAAATTTTATAAGCTGGAAAGGTATAACGAGAAGAAGGAGTTGGGGGGGGGGGACTTTTCCAGCTCTCCGAAAATAGTGATGATGATATGTCACTGGATGCTATGATGATGGGATGTACAGGAAACCGGGATGTCTTTCTCGTAAAAGCAAAAAATCCGACTAAAGTATACTTTCTAAAAACAAGAGATACCTATAACTGCACAAAAAATGTTATCACTCAGATAATTTCAGCGCAACTATCTTATCAATATCAAACATCAATAGATCTGGTTAGTCATGTCATATGACTAATGTCTCTTGGTAACATGCTGTATTAAGGGTGACCAATGGAAAAATTGTTAAAAAAGGTTATCAATGAATAAGTTACTTCTCCTGCCTCCAAAAATTCCTAATTTTTAAAAAACTAGTGCAAACACAGCTGGACACAAACTAAAAGATCAATTCAACATAAACTTACATTGCAAATTGATCCCCCCCCCCAATAATAACCTATTTGGAGGGGAATTTTCAAAAAACAAAAAACCTTTCTCCTAAACATAACGAAAAGTGAATATTTAAATTTTTAGACTTCTAGCTCCATTGGTGAAGCCTGTATGCATTATATATACATACATAGCAAGCTAGTCAGGCCAACTTAGAAACTGTCATCACAAGTTTCTACAGTTTTTATCAATACAAATTGGAAATATCAACATAAAGGAAAGAAATAGCAACAAAAAATGAAGAAGAAATGTCAACAGAAAAAGAAAATGGTTATGAGTTTTATAACCAAAACTGATAATAAATCTATTTTTTAATTTTATTTCCTGCTTGTGCCGTAAGTTTTTGGCGGGAGCGAAGATGGAGGTTGATGGCTAGATGGGTCACCTCTAAGACAAATATGCCAAGGGATTTGAGTGCATGCAAAGTCGATATCTTGTCTTTTTGTTTTCATCCATTTATTTAATTCTCCTGCATTTTGTTTGAGCAATTTTCAGTATTTGTTCCTAGCTTGCTAGGCCTGTCAAAGCTTCACAAGCTGATAGATTGTTGATTTTTTTTTTCTCCAATTCTCAAATAAGAAATCAGTTTTCAAATTTCTAAAAAAAGTAATAAACAGTCAAATGTACATTTTTTTTCTCCAAATTCCATTTAAGAACTAATTTTTTTTCAAATAAGTAATAAACACCTAAATTTACAAATCACAATTTTGTTTGCTAATGATGGTTCACCTTTTTAGAGCTTTGAAAACAATGTCAGCTTTTCCTGGTAATAATGATAATGAAAAATGGAGCAGAAATTAATAAAACACATGCACAATCTGGGAAATTACGACTCACAGCATGGACCCCCAGACATTGAATGCAGAACTGAGAGGTCAAAAAAATATTGGCTCCACAATGCCCATAATAGAGAGGTGTGGGGAATCTTGGAAAAAGTCCCTAACCAATGACGGATGATGATGATGATAACAAATCTGTTTTTAAATACTAACTCATAAAATTTCATTTAGCAAAGCTATTTACAAATCATACAAATAAAAAGTGGTCATTAGCACCTCTGAATTTTACAAGTGATTAATTGGAAGTGGTAAAATATACAAAGACTTGTGAAATTCAGAATTCACCTCTGGGTGTGTCTTTTTATGTTTCTGATCATATAAATAAGTTCTTAGTTCATGAAAGTGAAAGAGTAAGCTATCAAAAACTGAGTAAAAATTGTGCTTGTTCCACTGTAATGATACTACAATGAACAGTAAAAATAGAATTTAATGGAATTGATATGACTGAATCCAATCCCCAGCAAATCCAAGAGGCCTTTCACAGGAAAGAGTCATCAATTCTCTCAAACTTTTTTCAATCATTTTTATTGGAGAAAAAAAAAAAAAAAGGTACCATTTTCCATCATTTTTTCTGCGTCAGTTGTTCAAATGCATCACAAAGGAATTGTCTGATGTTACACAACAGAGAGGCAATTCACAGTACCACTCAACTTGATGATATGACACATTTGGTTACCCTTTGTTCCTCTCAGTCATATAGGAGGGGGTAATAATCATGTCTCTGTGTGTCTCAGCCACCACTTAAAAGCGAGACTGGGCCATGGCTCTTTACTTAAAGCGAGACACATCATGACAGGATGGACACGCGGTCAGGGATTGTTTACTCTCAGCTCCGAGTGAGTCTGGCACAGGCAGAGATATTTATTGGGGAAAAAGAATCGAAGAAGAGAAAAGCCGGCTTTTATGACGATGCCAACCTTCTGTAATGGATTCTTGCTACGGAGTGGTGTTCTTGTTCAAACAGGAATAATAATACACATCACCAACAGACACATTCTTCTTTTTCTCTCCATGGTGGCAGACTATTTCGGATACTTATTTTTTTTTCTTCTTTTTCATTGAGTTCGTTAATAATCCTTTGACAAAATGCCTGCAGTTGATATCAAAACATTTTAAATGGAGAAAAGAAGTAATCTTTTTTTAAACGTCAAGCAAATGGAGTAGAAAGATGGAAGCCACTGTTAATTTCAGCATAAAATAAATTGTTCTCAATGCAAACAGCACGGCAAATACATGTCCCTATTCACCTTTTGACAAAGAGCATTTGAGAACTGAATAAAACAGTTCTGAGAGATGGCATAGCTAGAGACAGCTAGAGTTTAAGGGGAACTCAATCAGTGAAACACAATCCTAAATGCTGAATTATCGTTTATGCAATTCATGTACTAACAAATATATTCTTGTTGCTTATAATGTCAGTAGAAATGCAGTGGGTAAACTGTAATTCATAAAGCTTTTGGGAGTCAATCCTAAAAAGAAGAGTATACAATCAATGCATCCTTCCAATAGTCACCTATGGAGCAGAAACATGGAACCTTACCAAGAAACAGACCTGCAGATTGAGAAGCATGCAACGTGCACATAAAAGAATCATCAACCTTACACAGAGAGATCACAAGACAGCACAATATATCAAGGAGAAAACAGGAGTCTGAGACATCATAGAATCCATTAGAAAATTCAAATGGCAATGGGCTGGTTATGTTGCAAGAATGGCAGAAAACCGATGGATATCATGTCTCATAACATGGATCCCCAGAGATCACAAATGCAACCTGAGCCAGCAGAATATGAGATGGAGAGATGAACTAGATGAATTCAAAAAGTACTGGCTCCGCTACGCCCACGATAGAGAGGTGTGGTGAATCCTGGGGAAGGTCTATGTTCAAGGACGGACGATAGAAGACTGATGATGATGATGACTCTCAACAACTCATCTGGCTCAGACATTATCACTGTGAACTATGCAGTAGTCAAGTTGGTGGTCAGGGTAAACATTTTAGTTACTCATCATCATTCTTTTACCATCCGTCGTTGGACATAGACCTTCCACAGGATTTGCCAGACCTCTTTATCATAAGAGAAAAATTGAAGAAAACAGAACTTTGTTGCACAAGATGCAACTCCAGAGTGATCTTTATTTAAGTATTATAATAGTGAACGCACTTGAAATTACTACAATTTGAAATAAATAATGATTGCTTTTCAAGCTTTTGCGATCAAATCTGACAAGCATTTTCACACAGACATGATAATTATAACTGTGTGTATGTGTATATAGATGTATACATTTATGATAGAATGTACAGACATTATACATATATATATATATATATATATATATATATATATATATATATATATATATATCAGTAGATGGATAATTCATATCCGATGATCATAAAGACATTTTAGTAGGAACCATATATTGCTCAGTATAGGTGTTACCCATTAGCAGATCTAGCTGGGATCAAACCTGAGTCCACCAGGAAGTAGCCTATATTAAGCTCTGCTTCTCACCAACTGATGTCGCGAGGTCAAGAAGCGCACTTATATCAGTCATTTCTCTATTTTATGATCATAGGCATATATATATATATATATATATATATATATATATATATATATATATATATATATATGTGTGTGTGTGTGCATGTGTATGTATATATACATATACATTGTGTAAATAAATGAAGTAATGAGTGTCATGCAGAGATTGAGGAATGAGGGATATAAGCAGGCTTCTCGATATATAGGCTGCTTCCTGGTGGACACTGGACACTTATTTATGTGACCTTGGGTTGCTCGATTTGCCCCTGGGTAACACCGGTACTGAGCAAAATATAGTTCCTATTAGAATATCTTTATGATTATCACATACATATATGCATACACATTCAGAATAGTGTCTGCAAGTGTGTGCGTGTATATATATATATATATATATATATATATATATATATATATATATATATATATATATATATATATATATATATATATATATATATATGTGTGGTTTTCAAAGATTTACCTAAATCAACTATATATGTCTGATATGACGATGACATTTTCATCGTAATCTGTTGCCTGAATGATATAATAAAGCTCAAATCTGTCTTTGAGCCTAACTACATCCTAAAATTCACAAGTGAACCCCGCATCAACAATAAAATCTCCTTCCTTGATGGTTTAGTTAAGGCTACTGATGAAATCTCTACCACCTCCCCACAAAAAAAACTTACAAGTAAAAACTCCTGCTGTCTCAATCATAATAATGAATGCTCCCACCATTACAAAATTAGCGCTATCAAGAACTTCATCAAGAGAAACCATTTAATCTCCTTTTCCTGCTCAATATTCTATAAAAAAATACTTTTAAATATTGAGCAAACACTTATAAAAAATAGTTTCCCCAACAACAATGTTGGCAACTAGATAGAATTAGCTTAAAAAAACTCCATAACAGCAACAGCAATAAAAACAAAACTATAAACCTACTACATTGTAACAAAGTGCACCTAAACTACAAACAACATTAGTCCGCATTGAAACATATAATAAGCCAATGCACCTCCCCTGTTGAGCCTGGAAAATGCATAGAATTAGTAATTTACTATGAAAGAAATCAAAACTTAAAATCTTGATATTAGCCACAACTCCTGTTGATAAAAAACAACTTCTATAAATCAAACCAATGTCAGGTATGAATTCACCTTACCTCCCATATATTGGACAAACCACAACCACTTCATCAAGAAGTCTTACTTGTCACCTGACTGATCAGAATGCAATAAAAACCCTACAAAACAAACTCATACTGCTCTAAATTTCTCTAAGTCAAGTTTTTGTCACCAATACCTGTGTAATAAATCAGATCTACTGCAAAAAAAGGCTCATGATACTGGAAGTGTTAATAATGAAATCAAAAAATCTAAGGCAACAAAGTCTTCTTTGAGCATGAGTACAGAGTCTTGAATGTATCGTACAACTTAAAAGGACAGAATTTACAGTCAAAAGAACTCGGTCAGTTACATTGTTTGGAAAATATCTACATACATTGGATCCAGACATGCATTCTTTTGTGTGTAAACAAGAAAGACAAGCGAAAAAACAGAAAAAAGTATCAAGCCTGTCATTTGACTAGACATGCATGAATGAAAGATTATTGCCTAAATACACAGTATATATATATATATATATATATATATATATTATTAAGAAATGACATAGGATCTGACAGAATGATTATAAATTGCGTTATACTATATTGAAACGCTTATTTGAAATGATCTTCTGTTATTACATAGAGAATGCATCACTTGGCCGAGACAACATAAATAGAATATATAATAAAAGAAAATGAGGTTGCTGCAGGAATTTAATCCATGAGTGATAGGGTAGCCACTTCTACTTAGTGTTGCTATTACCATTGAGCTAATTCCTGTAGCAGCCCCATTTTCTGTAATTGTTTTTTTCTATTTATGTTGTCCAAGCCATGCGATACATTCTCCACATAATAATGGAAGATCATTTCAAATAAGAGTTTCAATATGATATAATGCAATATATTATCATTCTGTCGGATCTCATATCCATTTCTCAATAACATAATTGTTGCGTTGAAGGAGACAAACAGAGCAAATACATATCTAGAATAAACAAAAAGAGAAATTGGAATGGAGACAGTTATTTGGGTATTTGCATTACTAGCGGCTGTTTAGCTCAATGGTAGGAGCAACGCTACATTGAAGGTCCTTTCAATATAATATAATGCAATTTATCATCATCATATATATATATATATATAATAAACTTAGACGCAAATTTTATTATTTATTTCTGCTCAACTCTATATTCTCCAATTATGATGTAACAAAAAACATTATGTCATGTCTGAACACAACACATAAAAACAGCTTGAAATGAGTTGAGATTTTTAAAAAATATAAAATTAGGATACTTTCAAAAAAAATTACCTGATAAAAGAGCTTTAAGTTTCTCAGAGCCGATCCATACATAATTAACCCTGTAAAGAGCATATGTAAGTAGGTGTACATAGACAATTCAGTACTTCAAATGAATCTTGAAGTCATCGCAAAGCACTGAATTATATATATGTATATACATATATATTAGTGTTAGCTTATGGCCCCTTGCTTGTCAAAGTTGACAATGAGTATAATAACATTTACAATAATTACTACCTGGGCACCAGTTATAAAATATTACTTTGTCCAAGTGCTCATACACATATTCTCTTCATTCATTATTACATATCAGAGATTTGACATTCTTAGCCAAGCTATGTGGCAATAGAGTAGAGTGCAGAGATGTAAATACGTACCTTTCCCAAGGGTATTAGCACCAAGTGGACATATGTAACTGCAGCCTAATTTCATACTTGTTTGTTAACTCTGTTTTCTATACAGATAATTGCTATGCAACTTTACATCCCTACATACACACACAAATATATACATATACACACACACACATATATATATATATATATATATATATATATATATATATATATATATTATTATGAAATGGATATATAGTCCAGCAAAATATTCATGAATGCGTTATATTATTCAAAACTCTACTTTAAATGACCTCCCATTGTTACATGGAGAATGGGTCACTCAGCATAGACAGCGTAAATAGAAGAAACAATTAGAAAATAACAGTGCAGACATGGACAGTAAATGAGCAAAATGAGAAGAGTGGGTAAAATATTGGACATTTGAACCTTTATCTTTCTGCAGCCTGTTTAGCTCAATGGTTAAAAGCAATGCTATGTTGAAGTGGCTACCTCATTGGTTGCAGGTTTGATTCTTACAGTAGCATCATTTTCTTCTAATTGTTCAATTCTATTTATGCTGTTTAAGCCAAGTGACTCATCCTCCGTGAAACAATGAGGGGGGGGGGATCATTTAAAATTGAATATCAAGTAATATAACACATTCACACACACACACACATATATATGTACATGCATACATGGAATTACACATCTTAAACTGTTTTGTTAAGAAAAAAACCCAGAATAACAGAGTGCCAATTTTCGATAGCAAGTTAATTTTTTCAAAGGAAATTTAAGGTCTCACATTAAATAAAAATGATTTAATTGTCAGGAAGAAAAAAACTATGTATATCTCACAAGTATATAGAGTTTTACTAATAATCCCAAGTTAAGCAAGACCAATATAATTCACTCTGTCCTTATTAACAATGGCGTAAGAGATCAGTTCACTAACAACAGCAAAATGCCAGATGCTTGTGAGTCTGTGTGTGTGAGTGAGTGAGAAAACATAATTAAAAGCAGGAAATGACCTTTAGTTGAGCAAGATCAATACACTTAAGATCTCCATGCAAATAATAGTTGAAGTTTGGTATTATCAATTTCTCCCTAAGGTTTGAAGATGATGATAAGCAGGATTGTCCCACCAGAAGTCAAAGAACATACTAGACAAAGCTGATAAGTATGCTTGATAATATTGTGTCCTGATTGGCTTGTCTTCCAATAGTAAGATGCTATACAACCAATGGAAGGAGTGTATTGGCTTTGAGAGCAGCCATTTTGCAAAGAAAGCAAACATCATCTTTCTTTTGTATGTTAGACAAATCTATGACTGCCCTCAAAGAATTTCTGTACAAAAACTACAGCACAAATATATAAATTCACACACAACAACTTACAAGTTGAGTTCACCACCACCACCTAAGTGCCAGTTGATTATATAGAAAAGAGAGAGAGTGTGTGTGTGTGTGTATACACAAAATACAAATCAAGGGAGAATAATCAATTGAAATCTATGCTTTTTTAAAACCTGGTTTGTTGATTCCATTGTACACACTGCTAACAACCCCACCACTCACACATCCACCAAAAGGATATATATGTGTGTGCATATATATATATATATATATATATATATATATATATATATATATATATATATATATATATATGAGTATATGAAAAACATGACAATGCATTTGGATGGTTGTGATATCTTTTTCAAAAAAACTTGCAGTGGCACAGAGAAAATTGTATGCTGTGTACATATGTGAGATTAAGGGAAGAAATGGAGATATTTCTGTGTTGTAGGTTGTTAAGTAGACTTTCCTTATTTCAGACCAAACTTGCGTCTTACGTACACAAATACAAACAACACCCCATCCATTAAACAACCCACAATACAGAATAACTCCATTTATTTTCTTAATATCAAACATGTAAACAACATACAATTTTCTCTGAAAAAGATGACAGACAATCATCAAAATGCATCAAAACATGTCAATGTGGATATAAAATTTCCCGATATGTGACATCTGTTTTTCTCTTAAATTTTTTTTCATCATCTTATAATAGTCATTTCCATCAAAATTCTGTCAGATCATCTCACATCCAAACAACAAATATATACATATGTCTTTGTGTGTTCGTGCATATGTGAATGAAAAAATACTGATTGTATTCATCTGTATGCATGTATATATATATATATATATATATATATCATCAAGAAATGGATATATATTATAATTATAAATGTGTTATATTTATGCTCTATTTTAAATGATCTCTTCTTATTACACAGTGAATGTATCATTTGTCTTAGACAGCGTAAATAAAATAAATGATTGAAGAAAATGAGGCTGCAGCAGGAATCAGACATGCGATTGATAGGGTAATCACTTCAATGTGGCGTCTTATCATTGCATTACCAGCAGCTGTTTTGCTCAAAGAACCATATAACTGCTTTAACTCCAAATTCCCATTTTGTTCATTTGCTATCTACATTTGCTCTATTTGTTTCTCAATTCTGACAATTATGTTATTAAGAAATGGATGTATTATCCGACAGAAATAAAGATAAATACGTTATATTGCTTTGAAACTCTATTTGAAATGATCTCCCTCCTGGAACAGCCCCATTTTCTTTAATTGTTCTATTTATGCTATCTCGGCCAAATGATTATTTCAAACTGAGTTTCAAAGTAATTTAACAAATTCATAATCATACGTATATATATATATTTATATGAATGCACGAAGCCTGACTTCATGCGTCTGCATGTATATATATATATATATATATATATATATATATATGTGCGCCTCATTTTTTTGCTAAACAATAAAAGATGTAGTAGCATAAGCACAATTCCTTCAGACTGAAAAAGTTAACAGACGGTTTTAATTTTGACATCTTTTCAAATATTTACTGCATCATGTCTCCAGTTCGATTTTTCAAAAAGAACCAAGGAGACGACAGGTTTATTCTGGTCTCTTTGTTTTCGTATAAGTACATAAAAAAAAAAATCATGTCAAGAAATAATAGCTGGCTTTCAAGAAAACCTTTGATCAAGTAGAAATTTTGTAGAAAAGAAAAAAAATCATTCTAAATCAGTGCAGGTTAGAATAAGAATGTTACAGCAGTAACTCCTAGTCATACTTGTAATATTAACCCATTGACTGCAAATGATTGTGTTGCAAGCAGTGATGGAAATGTGTTTTGGGAACTAAGTATACAGTAAGGCAGTGTCTAGGATTTATGCTTGGGGATCACTGATGGGTCCATCAGGGATGAATGGAGTAAACCAGTGCAGCTGGAGGTTTTGGAGCATTGTAAGCCCCAGTAGGAGATTTTTTAAAACATGGTTGATTTGGGGTTTAATTTTGGAAAAAACACCTTGAAATTGAGAAGTAAGTATATGCCATAACCCCTCTCCCTTTGCTATTTCACTAACTTCTGCAACTAATACATTGAAAAGAGAAACAAAATTACCTTGCAATGATACAGTTGTTCCTTAATAACTCAAAACATTATAATTCAAGAATTCAGATTTGGCAGTGCTAATTGGAAAATGTAACATTAAATGTGAAAGATGAGGATTTCCAAGAGAAAGTAGTTTCATATCCTCTGACAGATCCCCAAAAGTTGATGTCTTGATTAAAGAGGTTTTCTTGGAAGGGTCAGTCACTCTCAGTAGTTTCCAACAAAATCAAAGTGGAGCAAATTTTCCTTTCCTTCAAGAACTTTGGAAATTATCATTTAAAGAAAACTACACTTTAACATAGATACTAAAAATCAAAATTGTCTTGTTGTAATGATAAGCAAGCTGATTTGTCAAACCTTTACTAATATAATTTCAATCTCCAGTTGGTGCCTGCCAAATGGCCTTATGCTGAACTAAGCTTATGTCAAGGCCTTTTTTAGAAAAAATGATTACTAAGATTTCCAAGCTGATCATTACTATAGTGATCTTGATACTCTCTCTGTGACCGTTGGATAGCTGAATGGAGACTGCTCTCACTGATACTCTGATGTCATCTCCTGCCACTTCTTTTCAGCAGAATGGCAAGGTATATAAATCGTGAGCAGATGAGTAATATTAGTAGTGCTCAATTTAGGGAATCCATTCGAGGTCATTGAGAATGATACATAGTAGAAAATCAGTGTTGGGGTTCGGGTAATCACGAGTTTTTGGAGTAGTATCTATTAAGTATACAAACACATTTATAGGAAACAAGAGGTGCCCAATTCATTTACGACCTTTCACACATAATAACATTTGGCAACTGAAAGAATAGAAGGTTGCAAATACAAGTTCTCCATACATGTGGATATGTGGCAGATTAAACTAAGCTGAGTGATAATATAACCAAATTTGAACCCTCCAAAAATGACTTGTGAGAGTAACTCACTGACTTTTTCATAATAGTCGCTCTTATCAATCTATCTATCTATCTATCCATCCATCTCATCCTGTTCATATCTATCTATCTATTGGAAACCATCAACCAAATCTATCAACATAGGTTTCATCTGTTTTAAGTTGGTCCTGCTAGCTGGCAGGGTGGCTATGTATGTATCATGTGCATGGGCCATACAAATAGAGTTATGGGGCTGAAAATTTCTATATTCACTCCTTATTATGTATGGAAGAAACATTTTTTGTTGTCTTTTGAAAATTCCCTCCCTAAATGGGGTTTTAGAGGACAGTTCAATTTGCAATGTGAGTTTATGCTGAATCAGTCCCTACTCAATGTCTAGCAGCATTTACATTCGTTTTTTTGAAAAATTCAGACCTCTTTAGTGATCTCTTCCCAACAAAAATGAGAGATATAACTTATTCATTGATCACCCCTTTTTCTAATTTTTCAACTGATCATCCCCTGCCATAAAATGTTGGTCACATGATGGTTTGTATTGAGTGACTAACCAGATTTATCTATCTATCAATCTATTTATTTATCTATCTACGTATATTATTCTGAAGGTAATGTTCTACTATAGGAGAAAAAAAATCAAACTTCTAACAAGGAGAAGTAATGCAGACTTTTGTCCTCATTTTAGTTCATTTCTTAACACAATGTTTTGGCTGTTGTATCCTAAACTCATCTTCCGTGAAGAATGGGAGTATTTTCAACCATTGAAATGGGGAAGTCCCTTCTTGGCAGTCATTGGGAACATTCGCATTCCACTGTCTAATATTGGGTGTGGTTGATTTCTTGTTTCAAACACAGTTTCTGGTCGTAATAGATGTCAAAAATCCAGTTGTCTGGAGTTGATGCCATGAGGGGCTTTTGGGGGCTGGGGCAAAGAACATCTCTGCATAATGTTATTACCACATCTAAAAATTCAGACAGAAACATTATTAGTAATGAAAAAGTTCACTTAGAGAGTATTTCAAAGAATAGGGAATTCTGGACAAATGGACTTTAATAGTCCTGAATTGATCTTTTCCTTAGTTTAAAAGTTTTTTCTTGGATAAAATGCTCCTGTTAACTGAGTAAATAAATATCTCCAGTTCTAAGCTGATTGAGTAAGGGTGATGTAGTTGTATATCTCAACCAAAAAATTTGATCATCTGAGTAAATTTACTGAATGCGAGTTTGCATTGCCATTCCTCAGAATGGCAATTTCCGTCAACCAAACTGGGCATTTAAATCATTCTGGACAATAGAAATCTGCTGAGACTGTTTTACCTTGTTCTGAGAGCCTGTTATAGATGAATCCTACCATATTCAACCAGCTGCTCTGGGAAGCATTATGTGAGAAGAACTCAAGTTAACATTCCAGATTCTTTAACAAGGAACAAAAGAATTAGTTTCATGGGCTTTCGTCATTGGTAACAATGGGGATTATGCTTTTGACAGATATATTTAATGTTGTTAGGTTTGAATGGTGTTTATTCTTTTCCAATGTGATATAACTTTCCAAACAACCTAATCCTTGTCTTTCTCTCTCCCTACATATTACATATATGTATACCCACACAGAGACAATAATTATATATATATATATATATATATATATATATATGTAAAGCTTTTATGACTCACCCTCTCTCTCTCTCTCTATATATATATATGTATATGTATGTATGTATATATTTATATATGCATACACCAACAGGGGTACTTTGATGTTGCCCAGGAAATAAAACCTAGATTACTTTGGTTCAAAAGAAAAATTTTTTATCGGTGGGGAGAGTCACTTTTAAACATGTCAAGAGAGAGATACATGCTTTTGAAAAAAAAGATTGCAAAAGGTCATACTACGGATGGAAAGTAATGCTCCAGCACAGCATTATAGCCATATAGCGATTAGAATGGCTACATACACCATGCTGAAAAAAATGTTTTATTCAAAATGACACTATGCCAAAAGTAATGGAGATCTGATTGGAAGATGACAAAATCGAATTGTGAAAAAATTATAAGTACGTTTTTCGCTTTCACTGATGAGACAAAATTTACCCAAGGAAAAAAAACTGAATAAAATAAGCTGGAGGTAAATAGGGCTGTTGATAAAATAAAACAGAAAATCAGAGAAAAAGAGGAGAGCAGAGCCAGTCAGGCAGTTGGCTGGTATATTGGAAGGGAAGACGTGAGAAGCTGACCACATCTTTGCTGTTACTTTGAAATAAGCAAAGGAAGTTGCTCATAGAATTTGACAATGACTGGCTGTATTACTACTCCTTGACACTGAGGAAAATTTACCATGAAAAACCATCAAAAGAAAAGTTGGATGTCGATTCTATGACAAGGAATGTTTTGACATCAATGAGAAAATGAAGGATGAAAATCCTAGTTTGAAAATTGATGTTTTCTGATGTACAGAAATGAATATTGGCCAGAGAATGACGTTAAAGCTTAATCTATGTGGGATTTTTATTGATTCCTACACGTTGAATATTAAGCAATTGGCCTTGCAGCTTCAATAGAAACAAAGCACCAATAAATGAGGCCTAAATATTAGTG
>OY735198.1:54804779-54876389 GCA_963457665.1 Thysanoteuthis rhombus | reverse complement strand
ATATATATATGGGATATGTAATGACAAAATCCTCAATCAACTGTTTATGTGAGAATGAAATGACAATGGGGACCCGATATCCAACTCAGCCATTGTTTTCTTCACACACGGAGAATCTACTAAATTAATTATTATTACTGCCCAATTTAAGTCATGGACTATAAGTAAAAACAACATTCCATGTATTTTCCATCACATTTTCTTGAAAAAGCTAGTTATAATAATTCCTTTGTACAAAACATGGCCATCTGATATTGTCATTTCATTCTCATATTGCCGTATAAACAATAATCCACACTGATCATATATACATACATATGTATATATAGAAAGATATAATGATGGTGATGAGAGTAAAGAATAATGTAATGAAACTTAGCCAAGGAATCCCTCCAGAGAGTCTGTAATTTAAATCAAGCCGATGGTTAGGGGGAAAATAACAACAACAACAATGTGCCAGGAGGATGTTGTCATTTCATTCAACTCTTACTGAAATCCATCCATTCATAGCAATAAAGCATAATACAGAATAATGAAACATGAAGATATACATGCCTTTGAGTGAAATAAATCACTGGTAACAAATGAAATAGAGAAACAATAGCATCTCTCTAAAAATATCTAGCTACCTTTCTCTCCCTCTCTCTCTACACACACACACACATATATATATAGAGAGAGAGAGAAAGAGAGAGAAGGACAAAAAAAAAAATATATATATATATATATATAGATATATATATATAATAAATCATTTGACCTACACAGCATAAATAGAGTAAACCATTAAAGAAAATGGGGCTGCTGCAAGAGTTGAACCTGAGAATGATAGGTAACCACTTTAACATAGTGTTGCTCTTACCATTGAGCTGAACAGTTGCCGTTAATGAAAATTGCATTGTCTAGCTCAACACTATGTTGAAGCGGTTACCTATTGGTTGCAGGTTCGATTCTTGTAGTAGCCCCACTGTCTTCAATTGTTGATTCTATTCATACTGTCTAGGCTGAATGATACATTCACAGCGTCATTTCGGGGGATCATTTCAAATTGATCTTAAAAGCAATATAACACTATTTGTTTCTTGTGGGATTATGTATCCATATCTGAATAATATGTACATATGTACACACACACATATACATACATATATATATATATATATGTATACATACATATATATGTATTATGTATGTACATATGCATATATAAATGTATATATATATTATATATTATCTATGTACATATGAATATATATATATATATTATGTATATACATATGTATGTATATATATATATATATATATATATATATATTTATATCTTTAGAGAGAGAGAGATAATATATAGGTAGAGAGAGGGAAAAGAGAAAGGGATACAGGTAAATATTCAGAACTTAATACAATTCAGACCTGGAGTCAATACAATAGAATTAAATTAAATAAACAAGAGAAGTAATTATATTTAGCGATTAGATTTCTATCATAATCAGACAATTCAAAAGAAAGCACTATATTCAATTATCCTGCAATGAATATTTCAGAAAAGCAAATAAGTTATAAACTGATAATACTAAAATGTAAATAACTTACATTCTGATATAGGTATACTACATATTTAGATATACATGCATGCAAAAATACCTATAAAGTATTATTGTGTTATTGAGTGTATTAGAGTGGATGTGACTTCACATGTATAATATATATATATATATATATATATATATATTGCATCTCGGCTGCTGGAAATATAAATCTGTTAAATTAGAGACCAAGATGTACACAGCTATCCAATTCTGTTGATAGACCATTCCACTCACCTTTTATAGAAGCTGTATTGGTTTAGATAGTAGATACAAAAGGATGCACATCCATTCAATAGTGAGACTAAACTCTCAAATTCTGATCTTACCAACTGGATTTAGACAAGTTGGAACTATTACACTGGAAGGTAGTAGCAGCAAATAAGAACAAAATGGATGGTTTACATTGTTGATGGATTTCAGCCCAAATCATTACTGGGCGACAACAACGCCGCAGGTTTTAGGATTCACATGCTTTAGACAGGGTTCAAGACCCCAAAAGAAAAAAGTGACAGAACTCAATAAAGACAGTCAAGCTTCAAATCCCGCAGGAATATCATTGCATTCAACAAAAGAACACCTATATAAAACCCATGCCAATCGTCTTAAAAGATGCAAAGAAAAAGGTTTCTTATTGAAAGTAAATCCATTGTCACTATGAATGATACTGAATGGTTCAGTAGATGTTTCACATCTCATGGTGTGGCAGCTGATGCCACAAAGATCAAGACCATCAAAGAAGCAGGCTGACTGCATGATGTAAAAGATGTATGATCTGTCTTGATGACGTGCCGATACAATGCCAAATTTGCACTTGACCATCAAGCGATCAAAAAGTTGTATGAGGGAATCACATTTTCTCTGAGAAAACAGCTGAGGAATTATCCCAAACTCTCCAGGGGAGATCAACAAAAACAGTCTTCCATTCAACTTCATTTGATCACAACACTCTGACCCCACCATCCCAAAAGGGAAATGTAGGAAAAGGCCAGCCTATACTGAGAAAAGACAATGGAACCTGGGTGCCGATCAACCACAAAAATAAAACATTGACCAAAACTGAGTAAGACTGTATGCCAATAGAAATGGAAAGCCTTGCCCAATTGCAGGGAATGGAAGAATTCAGATTCTATTTAGTCGGCAACACTTTCTTATGCTGGACTGACCACAAACTACTTGTTCCTCTATACAACAATAAATCAGCCAGCAAACGGGTCACAACTCATTGAAATCAGGTCCGCGACCTAAACCTCCAGATGAAGTACCTCCCTAGAAAGAATTTGTCATGCACCTTGAAAGTTGGCATCCAAATCTAACTGATCATCCCTCGGCAGTTGAATTAGAACTGCCAGGCTTCAACTATGGAGACCTACGTAGAGTCAACTTGGAAAATCCACTTGATGACATTTCATAAGAGGAACTCCACCTCGCAGCCAAGAATGGAGAGGAATACCTAAACATACTATAATAACAGCAGAATCAAAAGGAATATGGTACAAATCAGCCATACCATCGATATACCACTGTCTATGGACAGAACTAAGTGTTGGTGAGAGCCTCCTACTAATGGGCAAAAAGATCGTCATACCCTGTGCTGAAACATACCCAGGTTCAGGAAACATCAGATCATTAATACTCCAGATAGCTCATGATAGCCACCCCGGCAGTACAAACATAAAAAAGAAACTTTTGAGCAGATATTTGTTCCCGAGAATGGATGAGTCCTTCGAGCAAATTGTTAATGGATGCTTGCCATGTCAGGTATCAACTGTAACCAAACACAGTGACACACTAAAACTATCAGAACCACCCACAGAGCCCTGGGAAAAGTTATCAGCAGACTACTGGGGGCCTACAGTAGATGGGAAGTACATCCTTCTTGTCATCCACCAACTGATCAGAGACCCAGAAGTCGTTATGGTCAACACAGGAGCCATGCCCATATAACGGCTCTTGATGAAATTTTTACCTGTCATGGCTTTTGCTGGATTTTTGTAAAGCAACGATGGGCTACCATTTAATAATAGTGTCTGTCATGATCTCCTGCAATACTTTTGATAGGCAAGCATAGATGACCTGCCAATGAAGAGTTCTGAAGACCCAGAAGCAGTTGAAGAGGAAACATCTGGTTAATGTATGGCACACAGCAATCATAGAATGTAGAAACCCGAAGGCTGAACTGAACGAACATCTCAGAACTTTCCGCTCAAAACCACATCCCATAACAGGAAAATCCATGACACAGCTCAGATTTGGTGGACTAATCAGGACACGCCTACCAGACATTCCTCATGGAATGAACAGGCTTGAAATAGGGGAGGCCCATTGGACAGAAAAATTGATGAAAGAGAAACAGAAGTACATTAAAGATTGCCTTTTGTCCATTAACACAATATAAAGACTGGGGACTTAATTTAAGGAACATGAAACAAAAATCCTGACCATCCTATGACCCTAAACCATACACCGTAATGAAAGTAGTGGTGCATCAGATCTAAGCAGAACATGACGGGCAAAGACAAACAAGAGATGCCTATAAATGGAAGAAAGTGTTTGTAGAGACGCATGTTGATCACAACCTTCACCGACAACGCCGAGCATAAAATCATATTTTCTAGCCTTCTTTTCACAGATCACAGCGTAATAATGATTTTTTTCTTATAGCAAGTCAACTTTTTTTATATCCTTTTTCCCAGACCTTGAAATACACAACTGTAGATCTATAAACCTCTCGGGAATAAAATGTCTGAATTAAACATGGGCATCAAAGATTCTTGCAGGCAGTGGTAATCTTTGAATCAGTCTGGAATGGGCAGTATTATTTCCTAAGTTATTCAAACTACTATTTCCATCCTTACTGTTGAAGCCAAAGTGATTTTAGTCTTTCTCAGGTGTATAATTCATACCTTTCTCATCCAGGGTTCTGCGTAATCCTAGAGCTTTGCAAGAGGTTGTTAGGAATTCTGCAAACATTTTATTCATGCGTGTCTTGTATTTTTGTTTATATGGCTAATAAATTTGTAAACTTAATTTTCATCAATCAAGGCTCTATCTTTAGAAAACTATGTATCTAACCAATTATTTGATAATGATGTTGTCAGCCGTCTGGGTTCTAATATTTGATACGTAGAACAACTGCCTCTGTTTGTCACTTTGTCCTCTCCCTTTAAACATTGGCACAAACCAAAGTGCTTAACTTAGTTTCTGTCCAATGTACGTATATGCACTAGCTGGAACTCATCCAGTAGGGCAGGTTTCGGCAAGTTTTTTTTCTTCCATATAAGTATAAAGTTCATGAAAAAACTTTTAATGAAAGGTAAGCAGGCATCAAACAGACCCTATCTCATTTCATGGCTATGCTTGTGATTTATGCCTTCAGCTTTTGACAAGAAAACTTGGCCACAAGCCATACAAGTGAGTTCCGGTTTAAAACTTTGCAGAAAAAGTAATATCCTGTTTCTTATGGGCTTCTCATGTCTGTGGCTTAACCTTAAGCCCTATAGTTGTGAATAGAATTTTTCAATAAAGACAATCTCTGTTTATTTGGTTTGTAACAAAATTTCCCCCAGTCGTGTGACAAATTATGTAGATGAACTCAAAGTTGTTATTTATCAAAGTGAAAAATGCATAAGGAAAGAAAGAAGCAGAGTTAGATTATCTATGTAGCAAAAGTAGCATTATGCAAAGAGCCGGACAATTTCAAATGTCTCCCTTTAAATGCTTGCAAGCAATCAGTTCCAATTCAGCGACTCTGCACTTGCTTTATTACTTGAGCACTACACTTTCATGAGTGACTCAGTATTTAAGGTTAGCAATTTAAGCCAATCATCACAACTAATTGGCCTATTACTTTAACACAGTAATAGATAAGAGAGGTGTATCTGTATGACACATAAGCATTAAGGTACTTGAAGATAAAGTCATAGCCACTGCACTAAGATCAAAATGAAAAAGTAATGAAATTACTGAAATGTCAGACGTATTTTTTAAAATTATCTGGTTGCATATCAAATGAAAAAATATAAATACTTTACAATGTTAGTAATGAATGTATGCATTCTAATATTTGAGCATATTTTCTCAATTAAGGGCCCCTTTATAACATATGCTATAGACTGCCACACTAGCTTAATCCAGCCCTAGGAGGAAGTATTCGTAAGCAGTACGTATTTTTATCATTATGGCAATATTCAGTTTTGAAGCAAATACATTCGAACAGCCATGGAAGGGTTGTTAACCACACATCTTTTTTTATTCTTTGGAGAATATGGAGGGGAATATCAAGCAAAAATGCTGCAAAATGACAAGGCATACAACCTAAATGTGAAAGTACCTTCAGCTACGTTCCCAAAATATACCACACATTCATGTCATTTATGTGTTTTCATAATGACTCATTTTTTATGTTAGCAGAGCTGAATCTCAAAATATCATAACACTAAAATTACTCCGTCAGAAATGCTTGTATTAAATCTTCACAAGTGACAATCTCTTCTTTCCTGATTCACAATGCATTTCTATAGGAGGATCATTCACAATGCATTTACAGGATACACATAATAGCACTATCCTGTCAGTAATTCTTGCAATGATTCCTGAGCAATGACAATCTCTCTTTCCTGATCCTCAATGTAATTCTTTACTGAGGTCATTTACAACACATATACATCTACTTACATGATATGTCACTTAATTCTATGTGTTATTTTGATTGTCTCATTTGTGAGAGGAGATAACTTTTAAATGCTTAGGCTATACTTCCCTATTCATTTTTTTTGCAATTGTGTAAAAACCCTCTCTTCATTATGGTTGTACATGAACAAGAAAATACAGAGCGACATAATGTGTTTTTTGGGGGGTCCAGGGCAATAGCAAAGTTATTTGGATATACTTCTTTTTCCACTTTTTGACAGTATGAGTTAGGTAGTTTCACTTATCATAACCCTATTTTATCAGTAATGTTTACATCCCATCCTGACCATTCAAAATCATTCCCTTAGTGATTTTGGATGCATAACATACAGATTAAGAGCTGATATCTGCTCAAACAAATTTTTGGTAAAAAAAATTCAATATTTGATGGTTAAATCATCTTATTTCACTTTCAAGAGTTAATGTTAATGGTTATTGTCAATCATACCCCCATCAACAAGCTTCACCTTCTTGTACCAAAACCAACATGCAGCTAGAGTGGACCACAACAAATTCTTCTATAAAGTGAGCTGAAAATGTAGAAGTACTTTTTATCTCTGCCGTTCCGTACCACAGGTTAATGAAATATTTCGATACAAAAACTATTCCTGCCACATGTTAATGATATATTTCCATGAAAAAAAAACCTTTACGCACATTATTGAAATAACTCATTGCCAAAACTATCTCAGCCCCTTCTTAATCCTACAAGTTCTGAAATGTTAATGAAGTATGTGGCAGGGATGAGATGTAGTTTGTTCATGATTGAGAATTAGTAGTATTATGAAATGGCAAGAAATTTATTCATATTTGAGAACCAATAGTAGAGAGAAATGACAGGGATATAGAGTACCATCCCTCAAAGTGTACTCTTTTTTACTAGGAGGCAGCCTAAAAGAAAAGTACTAAATAATCAACTCTTGTATTGATGGTATTTATTCCCATGCTCAATGTACTACAGAAATCTTCTTCCTGAACATGCTTTTAGTATTTGCTAGATCACTAATACTTGTAATAATTGGAATGAATGAATTTTCGTTATATTTGCTTAGTACAGCTTAACCGTCAGGGTCAATCTAGGGTATCTGGTCATTGGGCCAGCTAAACTTCAGAAACTTTTAAAGAATAGTATTACTTATCTACGTTTTACGGTGGGAAAAATAAATATAAGAATATACATATATATATATATATATATATATATATATATATATATATATACTCTAGTTATGGATACTAAATATCAATAATCTAAATTACAATACAGTAATTAAATGAGCTTGTCATAGGCTCTGAGAATTTCTTTTGCCATTGTTTCTCTTCGTTTCTCCACAGCGGAAAGTATTTAACATTCAGATATTCCAGAAAAATCTGACTTTACATCAGGGATTCAATTTATTCATTTTCCCTTTTTTCATTTGTAATTGCAAAATTTCACTGTCTTGGACACATGGCAGCTGCCCCTGTTGCACTTTGCACCCTGGGCAACTGCCTGAGTTGTTGGTACCTTAGACTGGCCCTGCTACCTGTGTTACCCAAACAGCTACTCAAGTATTATTCCTTTCAAGAAAATGCCTTTCAGCGCTTGCTTGTGTGAAAAAAAAGTCAACATTTCAGAGAAATTTACAAAGTATATACTTGTTCCAGAAATGAAAAATCAACTCTTAAATTCATGGACCACTTGAAATTGCAACTAAACACAGTGGAACTCTCCAATGAATAGAATTTTAAAAAATGTAACTCTTTTGAGAATTGTACAAAAAAGTCACCTAAAAATGCAAGGGAAGTGAGTCTTATCAGAAGTTATACCAAGATTTGAGATTTGAATTTTTAAATATGATATACGAGTTAAATCGATTTAACCATTTTATCTCAGATTATTTTTTCATGAGAACTTTGGTAAGATTAGCTATGTTCATTCATACTTCTAAGACCATGTAATCTATTGGTTACAATAGTCTGTTCATACTTTTTATGTGATCTCGTATTATATTGATATCAGTTTTTAGAAAGATTTTTCAAAACAATCTGAATCAGATAAAATAATATTATTGCCTTAAGACTCCTTATGATGAGGTTATGGTAGTTAGGAAGCTCCTCCCGCAGAGTATTTTTATCATGTAGTAATTTAGATCCTCATTAGGGTTCCCACACTTATGGCCTTGCAACAGACTAAGCTAAATTTAATAAATACATGGAAAAAAGTGATCCAGCTAAGAGAAAGAGAAGACACTCAAAAGAGTGAGGTGGAGAGGGTTAAAATAAAGAGAAAATATAAAAGCAAAAAGCGATCAAGATGAGAAATTCAGAGACATGAAGAAATGAGAGAGAGAGAAATGAAGGTAAGAAAGAAATGAAGAAAGAAAGAGATAAAAAAGAGATGAAAAAAATGAAGAAAGAAACATTGGAAGCAAGTAAGCAGATGCACGGAGGAGGAGGAGGTGGGCTATTTGAAAATGCCCCCAGGCCCCCAAAAGCTTTATGAATTATAGTTCACCTGCATTCCTACTGACATCCTACAATAACAAGGATATATTTGTACATACATGAATTGCTCACATAATAAATAAGCCTTTGGGGTTGTTTTCCATCAAATGGGACATTTTCCTTTTTCATCTAATCTCACTAAATATACGATGGGACACCTAAAGGAGCCAACTTCCCGAGCCCCCAAACCTCTAGCTACCTCTAGCTACACCACTGCAAAAGAGAGGGATGTCAGGAAAGAGAGTTGGAACCGAAGAGAAATTGAGGTTTGTGCATTCAAAAACATATTTGATAGAAAATGATTGTGTACCAGAAACAAAATCTGCTGCAATGGCAACAACAGTCATGTCTCTATGCTCACCCATTTTCACCATTCTTAATGGAGGTTTTTCTGCAATTCCAGAGTCTCCAGATTATGGTAAGCCGCTTACTGGAACTAGAACTACTCAAGTTTCATTCTTGGGTGGTTGGAATTTTTTTTTAATATCCAAGAAATTATGATGGTTTGTTTATTCTTTTGAAGCTTTCTTAGGAAATGGTAAGAAGTAGAAAATCGAAAGAAGGAAGAAAAAAAAAAGAAAAGAGAAAAGGAAATGATGAAAGATGGAGGGAAAAAGAAGTAGGGAAAAGATAAAGACATAGTCATGAAAAGTATGAAGAATAAAAAAAGAAAAGAGGGAATGAAGTAACTTGAAAAGGACAAAAAACTATAGAGGAAAGAAGAAGGTAAATAAATACAGAAAAGGAAGAGGGTGGCAGTATCATAGCTAGAGATTTGGGGGCCCGGGGAGATGGTTCCAACATTTACTGAGATTTGATGAAGAAGGGAAATTTGTAATAAATAGATATGAACCATGACTGAATTAGTGAAAAACAACCCCAAAGACTTGATCATTATTTATGCAAACAATGTACAAATATATTCTTGTTATTGAATTATGTCAGTAGAAATGCAGTAGGTGAACTAGTATTTCTGAAGCTTTTGGGGGCCCTCCTTGGCTGAACCTCTGGGTGGATAAGATTATATTGAAGAAGAGAAGTTTTAGTGCAATTAAGAAGAGAAGGAAAAAGAACAGTAAGGTGTAAAGGAAAAGTTCAGGAGAAGTTTGAGTTGTCAAAGAAGACAAAAAATGGATTTAATGGAGCATGAAACAGTGGAAAACATGTAGAAAAGAAGAAAGTTGAAGAATTGGGGTCATAATCACAAAAGACACAAACTCAAATACTATAATCCCAAATGTTGAAATCCCAAATAATCAGAATCCACAAAGGATGAAATCCCCCAAACCATAATCCTGGAAGACCAATATTTCAAATATATAACCCAAGAGAAAACCATTGAAAAAAGGATTGAATTGAATAAAACATAGAAACACATTTACTTGAAAAAAAAAGAAGAACCCAGTAAGCCTGAGAAGTACAGTGAAAAAGATTGATTTTATCATTGGGAATGCAGTAAGATAGATCCATTGTGCTGTATATGGGATATAATAAAAAAGACTAACACAAAAAAAAAGTCTGGAACCTTCAATACAGTGACGAGCAAAAAACAATCTCCATAATCAACCAGAGTATTAACCTCTCTCACTTAACCTTTTTTTCAATGGGAATTTTGACTTCCAGGATTTTGTTTTTTGGGATTTCAGCCTCTTGAAATTTTGATCTTTTGGGATTGTGGTTTTTCAGGATTTCAGCCTTTAGGAATTCTGATCTTTTGGGATCACAGCATTTGAGATTGAGTCTGTTGGGATAATGATTGTCAGTGTATTTGAAACATAATCAGAAGGAGGTGTTCAAATGGAGAGGACCAAAGACAATGTGAAGGAAAGTAGGAAAAGGAGGATGGGAATTATGAAAAAAGAAAATGAATTGGGAAGGAGGAGCAAGGAAAAGGAGAAATACAAAAATATGAAAAAGAGAAAGGCAAGAAGAAAAAAACACCAAAAAACAGGAAAAGTGGCAAAAATAAGAAAGAGACTTGCCATCACAGTCAATAATTGAACAACTGTAGCATAAAAATTTGAAGTAATGTAAAAAAAATTCCCCCAAATAATAAATATGGTCAGAATGAATTTTCATTTATGACATCAATTGCATTTTCCCATACAAAATCATCTAAAATAGAATCAAGAAAGTCTTTGGGAGTGAGAATCTAGATGTTATAAATTAAACCATCAGAACAAGGCCCCTAAAGAGTGAATAAAAGCTCCCCCTCCAAAAAAACCCCAAACATGTTGAGAAGTGATATAGTTTAGTAGTAGTGCAAATTTTCAAATCTACAGACAAATCAGTATGGCCAGGATTACTGGAGCAAGCAAATATATATACACACATACATACACACACATTTAAAGGAAAGAACCCTTTGCATCTCAGATGGCTACAGTTATACAATAGAAATCGATTCAGAAGACAGGCTGTTAAGATAAAGGAGGAGGGGAAAGTTGAAAAGAAGAAAGGAAGATGTTGAGGAGGAGGAGGAAGAGGAAAGACAAGCAGAACAGATGAAAACATAAAAGAAAGAAAATGAAGTAGCGGTTAACAAGTCACTCCCAAAGACTATTACTACTATAGAGAGATCTATCTTGACCCAACGTACAACACTTGTTCTGTGTCCAAATAAGAAAGGGTTTTGCAAAGAAGCTATTAATTTGAAACTTTTGAAAATAGGTCTGGTTAGTCACTCCATAGAAACCATCACATAACAAACGTCTTTTGGCAACATGCCACGTTGGGGGTGATCAATTAAAAATTGATCAATGGATGAAGTTTTTTTTGAGACATAATGAGTAAATGTTGAAAATTTCAGCACTCTAGTGGCCTCTACACATAGTAGATAGTCAGCTAATTGGTATCGAATTGAAAACTGATGAAACCTTTCGTGACAGTTTTGGTAGATGGTATGAGGTACTGTGAAAAAGATTTTTTTTGGTTATACACTCACTGAAGAGCAAACTTTTTATTAACTCTACTTTTGTATGATGATGGAATGTATAAGGATTATCATGAATACACCTAGTAATAAGCAGTCATGAAAAAAAGTAAGTGTTGATTCTGACTATTATTTTCTTTAATCTTAATTTCTAGTTTTCATCATCACAATTTAACTTGGGTTGTCATTCTATGGAAACACGGAAACACTGCATTTTGGAATTAAATAGTAAGCACACATCATTCTAGCTAGAAAGAAGCCTGGTTTGTGCCTAGCAGTTATGACCATATAATTACATAAGCTTCATCGTTCATCATCATCATCATTATCATCATCATCCTTTTAGTGTCTGCTATTTGATCTAGACCTCCTCCAGACCTATCGTGGGGGTTGCGGAGTCAGTACTTTCAGAACAAATCTATTTTGTCACGGCCTCTCGTATTTTGCCAGCAACAGCATTGCATATGATCTCTGGGGATCCATGTTGTGAGTCGTGATATCCAATGGTTGTCTGGCATGCTTGCAATATGACCAGCCTTTTGCCATTTGATATTTTTAATGGTTCCTACGATATCTTTGACTCCTGTTTTTTCTCCAATATATATATTTTGGCTAGGTTTGTTTTGCACTACTTTAGATGACAATCAGCAGGATGCATTGGTTATATATCATCCTTTTTTTAGGATTAATGGAATTTCCTTGTTCTTGAAGAATTGAGTTGAACCTCCTGAAAGCTTGCCAACTTAGAATCAAGTGAAGAATCATTCTGTCTTCTTCTGAAGGTTTCATGGAGATTCATTGTCCTAGGTAGATGTAGTGGTCCACTTTCTTCAGCTCTGCCTTTTCTACTGTGAGCATTGAACATGCTGTGTATGACATTTGTTTTACTAAAATTCACGTGGAGGCCTCCTTTTTTGCATTCTTCATTTATTTTGTCTAGCATTTTTTGGAAGTTCTATGTAAAAAGGATGATGTCCTCAGCCAATTTGGGGTTACCTAGGTATATGCTGTCAATTCTGATTCCTTAAATTCCCCAGTCCAGGTTTCGGAAGATCATCTTTAGGCAGGCTGTAAAGAGTTTAGGTTAGCTGATATTACCTTGTCTCAACCCTTTTATAAGCTGGAAGGGTTCAGAGTTTTTATATAGCCTTTTAAAGGAGCTGCTATCTCAGAAGATATGTTGTAACAATCTGACATATACAGTTCTATGACTTGTTGTATTATAACATCAATGACGTTGAGGCTTTCCACTGAGTTAAAGGCATTCAACTAAAACGAGCATGTCATTTTGTATAATCTAAACAGTTCATGTTTAAATATTAGGATGAATTTGGATGTACAAACTGGTTATAAAACTACTGTAGTTTTTTTAGTATTGTATGTTCATACAATTCAATATTCAAGTCCTTCTTTCTGTATAAGTATTGCTGATCATGTCGTGATCTTCTAATCAAAGAAAAAGGCTGATGCCGTGGGGGGGGGGGATTCTCTGACAACCAGATCTCAAACTAGTAGGAATTCTCTACTGTTGGGAGAAAAATACACCCAAGTAAGGCTGAAGAATGCATCTGCCAAAATAGTGAAAAAAACCAACAAAGACATGAATGATGATCTCAATAATTTGACTGATCTCTGAATTTCAGACGATGATGAAGGCAAAAGAATGCATAAGCTGAGACAAAGTAATAAAACCAATAAGGAATTGAATCTTTCAATATTTCAGATCAATGATAATGCCTCATCTCAGACAAAATTTATCCGTAAAGCAATCTAATCAAATAGTTGTGCATTTATAATGGAATGATTTGATGGTGGAATACATTGCAGTTAAAAGGCATGGTTTATTCAAGAGTATTTTGAGAAATAATTTTATAGTAATCAGTTTAAATGTGAGAGTAAATGTCCACTGACGAGTCTCAGGTCATGTCTTTACCCCATTAAAATAACCAATTATTTTCCATTGATTTGTTTGTGGTGGTGGTGATTACTGCAAAGGAAAGTGACGGAACCTCTTTAAGCTAAGGAGCAGTTTTTGATAAGTTGAGAATTTGGTGTATTTTTTGTTTGTTTTACTTTGATTAATCACTTATTGAGAAATTTGCTCCATTCATATGTTTGGATAGACTGATATTATTTGCACGTATGTTTGGATATAACGGTGGTGTGTATGTGTATTTGAATGTGCTTATGCTCTGTGGTGTGGAATTTGAACATGCTCATATTCTTTGCATGGGTGTCTGTATTCAGATGTACTTATATTCTGTATATGTATGTGTATGATAGCAAAAGAGGCAAAGAATAAGGTTCCTGTGATTTTGTCCATTGGAAACACATATAAATGCTCCAGCTTACTTTTCTATATAACTCTGTATCTTTCTCTTTTTGGTTGACACAGAAAAAAATCGTCTAGTGATAATAAATGGATTTATTACAAGGATCTCCAGAAATGGAAATCATTGGGAAGCCTTCAACATTTCAACCTAAATGAAATCTAGCAGGGGGAAAAAAAAAGTTCTCCTCTGAGTTTGATGGGATGCAGAAGGAATTATCTATTGCAAGTTACTGGAACCTGAACAAACTATTATTGGGTAAAACTACAGTGAGCTATTGGCCTGTTTGAATGATGAATTGGAAGAAAAAAATGAAACTTTTCTGAGCATGGGAGTCAAACATTAATATAGTAAATGTGATGAAGCACACAATCAAAAAGCTGGGATTGGAAGTTTTGCCACATGCAGCATATTCTCCACACTTGTCACCTGCGGACTATCACTTTCTTTGCTCTTTTCAATACTCCTTGTCTGTTATTCAACTGAACTGTTTCATTTTGCTCTTTTTACTTGGATGAAATAACTGTGGGTTGCAAGTGATCATTATAATTTGGTATATAACCTGGGGTTTCATCACCATCATTCTTTTTTGTCCATCCTTGGACACAGACCTTCCCAACAATTTGCCAGATCTCTCTATCATGGGTATTGCAGAGACAATAATCTCTGAACTTGTCTAGATCATCTCTCCATCTTGTATTCATTCTGCTGGCTTTAGTTTCACATGTGATCTCTCGGAATACATGTCCATTGGTTGCCTGCTATTCTTGAAGCATAACTAGTCCATTGCATTTTGATTTTTCTAATAGATTCAATGATGTCTCGGATTCCTGTTTTTTTGATAACATATTGTGCTGTCTTGTGATCTCTCCATGTTATGTTGAGCATGACTCTTCCATGTACGTGCTGCATGGTTCTCAGTTTGCAGGTTAGTCTCTTGGTTAGGTACCATGTTTCAGCTCCATAGGTGACTATTGGGAGGATGCATTTGTTGTATACTCTTATGGAATTTTCTTGTACTTGAACATTAAGCTTGCTCTGCCAAATAGCTTGCCAAAGAGGTAAATACTGATTTTTAAATTTTATTCATTCACTTTCAACCTTTTACCAAGAAATGTCTTAAGTATAAGAATCTCTAAGAAAAAAAAATTCTTTTCAAGAATTCCAAATATGAAATGTGATGAGAAAAGATATGTACTGCAATTTGGTGTAAATAAACTTAGTAGGCTCATCATACAGGCAGTAGAAGAACTTTTGCTGGAGGTATTTGTCACTCTGAGAGAATCCTATTACATTAATTTCCCCCCTAGTAATTTTTACTGTAAAATTAAATCATAGAGTTTTAAAAGTAGTTTATATCTTTTTAAAATCTTGCTTTTTAAACTCACAACCTTCAATACCACACTTCATTCCGGACATCCCCACCTATATAAATGGCAACAAGCAGTTTGTTTTGAAAAAAGGATTTTATTTTCCTTTGAAAGATGTAGAGACACTTATTTCTGTTTTATAACCTAAATAAACCCTCTTGTATATGTTTATAGAATATAGAATTTTCAGAAAACTTTGATTTAACCTTTCAATTTAATAAACCTCCCAAATTTGACGCTCATGAAATATTCCCAGAGGCAAAAGTCTGCACATGCAAATTCCCACATTGAATTGAATTGATAATAAAATTGTGTTTTTTAATAGTCTTTTGTAAATTGGTTTATTGTCTCACCTTTCTTTCATATTAAATATGAATTAAAAATACTCTTCCTAAATTAAAAAAACGTCTCCAAAACAGTTGCTGAATATATGACAATTTGTATTTTTCTATCAAACATTTCTTAATATATATTCTTACTACCCAATTGCAGATTTTTTTTATCAATTTGCTTTTTTCATTGCATGTCAGGTACCTGCCTATTTCACACGGTTTTGTGAGAAATACTGTTGGAAAGGAGGAAAATGTACAACAAAATATGTGTACTAAGAGTATATATAATGGAAATCAGTGCCACACAAAGGCTGTTAAAAAAATTCAACAACAAAATGATATTGAAATTTTCGGTAATTAGCAAACCCTAGTCTAAACTAAGCTGAACAGAGGACAGACACACGTGGTTCATTCAATGATTTATTTCAAGTGTAACAGAAGTATAAAGAACAAGGGCAAGTAACTCCTCACCTAAGGGCAGTAACCCATGATCAACTTTAAGTGAAGCTTTTAACCAAATATCTCCTTCCTCAAGTACTCCCCCCACCCCATGAGGACAAATGAGTCTCAATATGTTTATTTCGAACAATGTTCTTAGTTTTCTTTTTCTCCAAAGTTCAGCAGTGACATTTTTTTTTTCAGAATAAAGATTGGACATGCTTTTTCTTTGTTCTTTTTTTTTCTCCAAACTTCAGCAGTGTCTTAAAATATTTTTTCTTCATCAAGACTGATCATAATAAACTTGAGGATCAGCCTCTGTATCTCTCTTTCTGGCCTGTGTCCACTACAGGTATGTTTGCCACCATTTTTCAAATTCTGATATCATGTTGTTTCAGTCGGTTTTGGATTTTTAGATACATCAGGCTTCATTTCATCTTCTATTAAAATAGGTCTCAATTTCACAGTTTCTTGACATTTCTTTCATCACTTTCATCAAAGTGAGGTCAGAAATTAGCATCAACTTCTCTGAGTATTCCTTGCTTTATGAACCAAATACCAACCAATTTAATTGTTCTAGTTTCGAAATTTGCAGTCTTCAACTAATTCATAGTCCCCTTATAAACATTTTGATAGTCTTACCTGGATGTGAAGTCCTAAGGTGAAATTTGGCTTTTTCATGGATTTCATTTTTCTTCGACAGGAAATATGCATTGAATTTTATCAGGACAGTATTCTAGTTATTTTCGTCGTCTTTTCTTTAGAAAGAAAATGTCCCGAAGATGTTTTAAGATTCAATTCCTATGCAGTATAGCAAGGTATTGATTTGTGTTTGACTGTCTTTGTAACACAATTTCAATGCTTGCCAGAATCTTTCGAATCTCTGGCACCATTGTGTCCACTGGCTCACATTTGTAAAGTCCAATGCCTCTGAGGGATGTAATTTAAACATTTTTTTTTTCGTTTGGCAGTGACTCATATATGAAATTTGTGAAAAAATGTTTCATCTGGCTCTTCATACTCAGATGAAATAACTTTGAGTTACAAAAGACCACTATAATTTGGTGCCGAAGCTAAGCTGGACAAAGCACAGATACGTGTTGTCATAACTTGAAGACAAAACATCCAAATATTCAGTCAACTATGTAATTCTCATTGTTCTAAACATAATGGAGATTATACAAGAGTTATTTGTGATAAAAATTAGAGAGAATTATACCTAGGTCATCTCAGTCAATAGAAATATTCCCTCCTGTGAAAGATTGTCATAATCTCAAGAAGAGTGAAAATTGAAAAATGTTATCTGAGTCACTACAATTACTTTTTGAACTTAATATCAACCATGCCTCAAATAGCCGCTTGTGCTGAATCTCATGAATTTCTGTTTCCTTGATAGTGATACCTTTTTAAAGATAGATGTTACTTGAATGTAAGTGAAATAACTCAGTAATCCTATAAATCAATTTGTGGACCTATGTGATATTTCAACCGATTAACTGTTGTATTCTCCAAGTGAAAGAATATTGTTGGTAAAATAATATTTTCTTCAAGATTCTCCTCAATCTCGATAATGTTTCAGGGCATCCGTGGTAACCACAGCATCTTACCGATTTGCATCCTGATGTTAAAGTTGTGTTTTCGCCAATGAATACAACCACACTCATTCAACCCATGCATCAAAGCGCAGTGGGTGATGTTCAAAGCGTATCATTCGTGCAACATATATGTGTATTGTACTGAAGCACCCAGACGCAGCGAGACACTTCAAGAATTTTGGATAGAATTCAACATGGTGAATGCAATCAGAAACATTACATCAGCATGTGCAGAAGTAATGAAACAATGTATGAATGAACTATGGAAAAAAAAGTTTGGAAGACATATGCGAACACATTTTAAAAAGATGATGCTGTTAAAGAAATAAATAACAAGACATTATTGTTTTGCAAACAGCTAGAATTAGAAAACCGAGGAAGAAGATATTCATCAGCTTGTTGGTTTTGAGGCTGAAGAATTAACAAATGAGGAGCTTATCGAACTGGTGGAAGCTAGAAAGAAAGTTACAGAGACACAGGAAGCTGGAGTTATAGAGGAAGAAAAACCAAGGAAGTTAACAAGAAAAAAATTGGCAGAAGCTTGTTTCACTAATGTTCTACAAATATTAGAAGATCTGGATATTAACTACAAGAGATTCACAAAAGTCGACAGACAAGTCCAGGATGCTCTTGCTTGGTACAAGAAAACCTGTAAAAAGCAAACAGTTCAGTCAAAAAAGGATATCTTTTTTGGAGGATTATCCTTGCACGTTATCAGAAAAAATATAAGTGATTAAAAGAATTGAGAAAACTTGGAATTTCCGAGTAAATTTTACCCATTATCTAAACAGCAGGGTTGGCATAATGGATACGATACTTGCCTGCCTGCCAACTTAAGATGTTCAAATCATGGTACAGTTTCCTAAATTTATAAACACACACTTATATACATCTAACTATACTCCTGATTTGTATTGTGTGTGTGTATATATATATATATATATATATATATATATATATATATATATATATATATGGATGATGCAAAAGTTTAGAGCCTCATTATTCAGTTGTCAAAGTCTTTTCCCTGGGTTCTTAAGACCTTATGACACCTTTCAGCTGTTTGTTTAACAGCTTTGCTGAAAGCTGATCATAGGGGACTGGCTCTTAGGTAAAGAGTTACTTGCCCTTGTACTTTATACATTTGTTACAGCTAAAAATAAATCATTGAATGAACCACACATATCTGTACTTAGTCCAGCTTAGCTTAGGCATCAAATTATAATGGTCGTTTGCAACCCACGGTTATTTCATCAGAGTATTAAGAGCTTGATGAAACATGGTATCAGAAGTCAGATTTAAATACATAATCAAGATACGTTCTTATAAGCTCGTGTGAATTGAAATAAAATCAAAGAGAATACAAATTCAGAATCCATCTGCTGAAAGTTTGATAACAGGAAATCGCTTACTACTATGTCTATCAATAGAAGACATGAGACAGACGCTGCCTCCGCTTAATCTTTTTGCCTGTCATGGCTAAATGCAGCCCCCCCTCTGCATATCAGGGGTTAAAATCCTTTTCGTGAGGCCTATCCTTTTTCTCATTCAACATCAGAGCCTCCTGAATATTTATTTCGACTTTTGCATCACAAACTCTTGTGTCTAATACTAAATGCTTTTTTGACCAATTTTTTTTTTTATCTCTATTAATACTTTTTAACGGTGACCTTTTTGAACTACAAACGAACATTAACATAAGGCAACATTGTAATTTGAACTCAAGGACTCAATTTACATGAACACGCAATATTTTTTAACATTACAACGTTGATAAATGCAACTACCATGATGTCTTTTTGCCCTGTCTCAAAGTTTTTTTAAAATCTGCATTTTTTAGAGACTTTTTCTCTCTTTCTCAGTCACTTTCTCTCCTCTCCTCTCTCACACGTAATGCATATTTTTCCATATTTATGTATATGCAGTGCAATCTAATGTATAATGCAGTCACATTTTTTCCTGAAAAAAGCATAAATATATTTTTGTTTCAATGTTATTCCAGCTTTGAAATTATCAGTTTTCAGTTTGTGCAATGCATCACTATGCAACAATTTTTGAAGTCAGCGTTAACCCTGGACTAGGATATCTTTCATTGCTTCAGAGGTGGTTGAGATAAGGGTTTCTGCCTCCAAAAGTAACCACCATGTGTGTCTGCAGGTTAGTCATTACTTCAGTGATACATGGGAAGAAAAATATTATGCTTGTATATAAGTGAATCCCTATTTAGCTTTTGATTCTGATAGGAAATTTCTTGCATTGTACGCAGATAAAAAAATACCAAGTCTTGGAGCATATTTTCACATTTTTTAAAAAAGATTTTTGGATGTGTATTGCTGTTATTTTTAACACATTTTGGCAAATGTATTCATCAGCTTTTCTATGTACATATTGTATGCAACGATCATAAGATTTTATACTGGAAGAAGGCTGAAGACAGTTCATATATATATGCTTCCAATATATACATATATGATGGAGGAAGACTGATAACAGTTCATATATATATATATATATATATATATATATATATATATATATATATATATATATATACTTCCAATATATACATGAAGGCTTAAAACAGTATATATATATATATACATATATATAAATATATATATATATATATATATATATATATATATAAATTGATGCCTACAATATATATGCTAGAAGAAGACTGAAAACAGCTCATATATATATATATATATATATATATATATAAATAAATATATATATAATGCGCTTCCAATGTATGCATATATGCTGGAAGAAGGTTGAAAAGAGTTTTTATATTTTTATATATATATATATATATATATATATATATATATATATATGCTGTAAGAAGACTGTTCATATATATATATATATATGAACAAATGAAAAGCATAAAATTTCAAAATAACGAAATGTGAAAAAAATTTCTGTCAACTCATTATTATTAATTTTGACCAGCTTTTATCTTCATCCTACCAATCATTTGCTTTTTATCACAATTTTGAAAAAAGAGCAACTGAAAGTCAGGATGATAATAAAAGCTAGTCTGAATTAATAGCAATGTTTCAATACTTCGTTCAAGAACAAATTTGGGCAAAAAAAGAAATATAGTTATAATGTAAACTTAGTTTTCCCAATTGATTAGTACAATAAAATATGAAACAAAATGATTATATATATATATATATATATATATATATATATATATATATATATATATATATATAAATACAAAGTTGAATTAATAAATCCATAGCTGGACATGTGGTTATTACCGGAATTTTAATCTTGAATTTTCAGTGTATAATTTTTAATCAATGTGGCTAATATTTACCACGGAATCAAGTGCATTGACAAGGAAGGAGTTATGTTGAAAATTGATATTTGTGTCGCATAATAAATGCTTTTTCCATCATCACGCTGCAGATTTATTGATGTACCTATATACATACATATACACATATATATATATAATTCTCTAATGAATAAATGAAAGCATAAAAAGCATTAAATTTTTCCACAGATATGCTCCTCCTTTGTCTCGAATTTATTTGTACCTACATATATATATATATATATATATATATATATATATATATATATATCTATGTGTGCGTGAGATCATTTTTATGCAATTATGTATGTGCATATATATGTATAGCAGACAGATTTTGTTGAATCAGCACGTCTGATTTAGAGATTGAATTTGCAAAATTGAATTCTTAGCAAAAACGAATGCATGAAGTACACTAATTTTCTGTGCTTTCTGATGTGAATATATTCACATAATTGAACCTATAACATCAAGAAGCCAAATAAATGTTGCTAGGATGAAATCATTCCCTACAATTTTCTAAATTGCTTTCTCATGAAAATATGAGAAACCACTTTAATTAAAGTGCTGGTACAGCTTAATCATGCAAGATTAACTTGCACTGTTAAAAAATGACATTTAAGTAACCAAATTAGTTGATACAGGTGTGCAAAGAAAACTGTGAACTCTCAATGATGTACTTTCTACATCTTTGATAAAACAATATGTTTATTTTCAAACAATAAACGAGTAAAGAAATATTGAAAGCAAAAGGTTAAAAAAAAAAAAGCCCAAACAAAAATGCGAAATATAAAATTCTGACATATGCAGCAGTGATAATTTTGTTACATAATTCTAACATTATAAACATATAAACTTTGTTTTCATTTTTTATGTAAGCATCACCAAACTGAACAATAAATCACATGATTCAACAAATGTAGGTGTTTGTATTGTGATTAAATAAAAAAAAAAAATGGCTTTATGGCCTGTTTTTAAAATAAAAAAAGTGTATTTCTTCATGTCACATCCATCATATCCGCATGCATAAATGTTTGAGTGTCAATTTTTTTTACTATTACCTCTACGTTTGTTGTTGAACATATATATATATAAAAAAAATATCCCCAAAACAGTAACATGGTAAACAACTGATGAGAAAATTCAAATATTGTACAATAAGAACAAAGTATTTGTAAAACAGGAGAAAAAAAAACACTGAAGAAAATTATAGAAATTCCATCGACAGATATTGGGAAATAAGTGACTGAAATGACATAAAAAAAAATTTTGAAAATTTTTGTTAATTGTTGAGTGTTTAAAGCTCTAAAGCTTTTTAGAATATACATATATATATATATATATATATATATATATATATATATATATATATATATATATATATATATATAATTAAATGATTGTGTCATCCACAGACAGCTGTTTTGTTGTCTCACAACTCTTCAGTGTGGCTATAGACAATCCATCATCCCATCCAGTATCAAAATGTGTGTGTATATGTGTGAACAATAAGAAATGAGACAGACTCGGGAGTAAAAGTACATGGAGACTTTGTTTATTGATTAATTAATCCATAAATGAATTAATCAGTATTCATGTTTCGGGAGGGGCTCCCATCTTCAGTAGCTTGTAGTATATGTGCACTTTTCAGGGGTTATAAAGGTTTCCATAGAAAATAGATTTGGGAGCAAAAATGGAAATCAAGGAAGAGGATTCCTTTTGGGTCATCATGATGAATGGGACTTTGTTCAGTTTGTGGGGAAGTGTGTGCGGGTCTGTTCAAGAATATCATTATTGCAGCAGCAGACTGATGGATACAATATGCAGTCATGAAATATATATATATATATATATATATATATATATATATATATATATATTTATTTGTACGTATGCACCAACATACATGTATATATGTATAAGTCTTTCATGGCTGCATATTGTATCCATCAGTTTCTACACGAAGAAGGATGAATAATGTATTATCCTAATTGTTGTGTCAAAACGCAACAGATATGGTGGTGTGAAAATATATAGAATAATGAAAGTATTTAATTCGAGGTTCCAGCTCCAGGGCAGCTCCTCCCTATTGCGCTAAATGGGATGGGTCATTGGTCACCCTGATGCTTTTACTGCTAATGGTAACCAGAAATTCTTGTTTCTGTCCTCATGATAATCCAAGCTATGTCTCTCATTTGTTCTTACAGAGGAGGGTTATGGGTCACCCAGATACTTTTCTGCTAGTATAGGAACTGCGTAATTTTTGCCTCAACCCAAAGTCACACAACTGAAGCAGATATACAGCAACTTTTCTTCTATCAAGTTGTACATTATCATTTATGATGACATTTAACTTCATGAGCTGGGCCTATAATAGGTGATGAGAACAAGAAAATCCTATAAGTTCTCAAAAGAAGGGTATACAACCAATGCATCTTCCCAATAGTCACCTGTGGAGCTGAAACATGGAACCTGATCAAGAAACCGAACTGAGAACTATGCAACATGCACATAAAAGAATCATGCTCAACCTCACATGGAGAGATCACAAGACAGCACAATATATCAGGGAGAAACAGGAGTCCGAGAAATCACACATTTCATCAGTAAACTCAAATGGCAATGAGCTGGTCATGTTGTAAGAATGGCAGACATCTGATGGACTTCAAAGCTCACAAAAATAGACCCTGAGATATCACATGCAAAACTGAGGCTGGAGGAGTACAAGATGGAGAGACGTATTAAAGTATATCCTTGTCAAAGTAGCAGAGAATTAGCAAAAAAGCACAATGCAATGTTAAACTATACACAAAGATTTCAAGCAAATCAAAAAAAAATCTAAAGAGGGAATTTAGGTTTTCTATGAATTCTCAACTTTATCAGTCTAAAACCATTTGCAACAGTCTGCAGACCAGGTATGAAAATCACCTTTTTTTGACTGGATTGTTGCAGGAGATGAGAAATGAGATCTATATGTAAATGACAAATGTAAAAAGCAATGGTGATCACCCTTTGTCAAACTGATCCCAATATTAAAGCCATGATCTCATCAATAGAAGGTTTTGCTATGGAGTCATTGGATCCTGAAAAGATTATCACCACAGGCCTTTATTGTTGACTCAAACCTCTCATCAGTGCATTCACTAGAAATGCACAGCTCAGGCAGACAGAAAGGATGCAATTCACCAGCAAGACAATCCACGATATGATCAGCAAATAAGCTTAGACGAATATAGAGTCATTAAACTGAACAGTTCTCAGTGACGTAGCATAGGCCTGGGGGTCAATGCTGAGATTTGGTGAAAAAAGAAAATTTGTTATAGATATGCATTATTGCTCAATCGTTGAAAAACAACCCCAAAGGTTGAATTATCATCTATGCAATTCATGTATGTTCAAATATATCCTTGATACTGAATAATGTCAGCGCAAATGCAGCAAGTGGTTTGCTGTTCATAGAGAGTTTGGGGGAACGCTTCCATTGAGAACCCGGGGGGAGGGGGAGTCCACCCCTTCAGTTAAATCTCCAGAAGTCGTATGCTATCCTCCATAATCACTAGACAGTGCTCCATATTATTAGAAAACCATCCTTAATGTTGAAGTACTATATTTGTATTGTCTTACATGTGTTGTACGAATGAAAGAAGGAAGATGTCTCTTTGCTTCGGAAGACATGAGTTTTTTTGATATCTTCAAAACTTGACATTTGCGCTTTGGTCAATAAAACATAAAGATAGCAGTTATTGTAAAAGCATCAGTGAGAGAAAAAGAGTTAGTGAGACTAAAAGATAGTGAGTGGTCTGTTTGTTTTTGGTAGGTCCTTTTAGTTGCACTTAATCAACTTTCACAAGCCCCCACATTTACCATGCTGGTGTGCCATGTGCCAGAGTGTCTTTCACTCAACTGCCTGGTTTCTCTTCCTAGCATCAAATTTTGAACCTCCCTCATGGCTTTTTTAGTATTTCTTTCGTACTGTTTCTCTCCTGTCTTCACCTAACCTGACTTCACTTGACCTGGGTATACAAACACATTTATTACACACAGAGATTCATACATATGTATATATATTTTTTTTAATGTATTTTTCTCTTTACATTAGAGATACACCTACACACACATTTTCACATTCATTTACAAATAGATATATGGACATTTTTTAATGTTTCTTACACATCTGTATCTTTCTCATCAGCGAGGGTTCTTTTTTTATAGCGGTCATCTTAAGTTTCTTTACATATATCCACATATATGCAAACTCACTAGCTTCCAAACTCCCCCATAACTCCATGCACACATGTACATATACACCCCCCCTTAGACCGACACACACCTGTACAATACAATCCGCATACATGCTCGCATAGACTAACATTTCAAAAATATTCTTAACAAGATGTGATTTTCATTTCTTAAAAGGAATACAAAATTTATGGGATCCGCATTCTTTTTTGAACTCCTACTTACCAAGAGTGCAGTCAGCTCAGTCACAATAAGATTGCTTCTTGGGTGGATGCAGGTTTGAGCTCCACACAACCCTCATTTCTCCATTCATTTACATTGGTCAGCTGTTGGATTTTGCTCCACAGACAGTTCCGGTGCCGGAAGAAATATGTTTCCTTATATAATGTCTCTACAACTATAACATTCCGTCGGGCATTAACTGTCCTATCTGATGATATACCAACTTCAGTCTATAAATACATCTATGCATATACTTGTGAGCGTATATACACGCACATACATGTAAACAACTTTGATTTTAATGAAATCTCCAGTGGTTTTGATTCTTGCTAGAAGTAATTATTGAAGAGAGATTATTAATTTAATGAAACCATTTATGCAGCTCCTCTATGTCTTTTCATGTCAGCAAGGTCACTCAACATTGTGACTTTCAGTTGGTCATATTGAAAAAGACAGTCATGTATCATTAAATCTCATGCTGGATAATATCAACTCTTTCAAGACTAACCTATTAAATTACTCACTGCCTGAATTTTCAAATTGGTATAAAGAAAGCCAAAAACATGTTTATCTTTATTTAATGGTACAAGAAAATCATTTTTCCATCTAATCAAATGTTTTCCATATTGTGAAAGACCAAAATAGCTATAGGAGACATTTTCCAATTATACATTTGTTTTGTGTTATAATTTCTGGAATTCAATCAGAGCTGGAGTGGTGGTAAACTAAGGGTCACTATGTTAAAGGTCAGTATGGGAGGGGCGTCTGGTTCTGTTTTGATATCGGTGGTGGTGGTGGTTATTGATTTTTTTTGACACTTTTAAAAAGTAAATATCTGCTAATCATTTCGGATTAGGTTGACATATACATATAGTACAGAGCTAAAAATTTAGGTTGACTAAAAACAACAATTTCCGCATTTTTTTTTTTCTTTAAAAAAAAAATAACGAACTTGTCAGTATGTATATTTTAGCAAAGTTTCTACATTTTACTAATCTGATTTGATTTTTTTTTTGTTTAGAGTCAATAACTTTCCTGGTTGTCTCTGCTTGCCTTCCAGAGTTGAAAAGAATATTGGTCCCTACTCATCTCTTTCACTGCCCAGTAGACTTCTAAAAGATCTATGGACATATGTATCCCAGTAGTCAGAGAAACCTTGGTATATACATGTCCCACAAGTTTTCAAAGGCTTTAACCAGTCATAAGATATGAAATTTGTGAATAAGACAAAAAATGAAATGTTCACTAGATCCCCTGAGAAATTATGTTCAAACATTCCTATTAGAGCCTATGTTTGAATTTTTATAAAATGTATAACTTGTTTAAACTTTTGTGTTATGTGTATTGAAACAAGCAAAATATAAATCAATAAAGTCATTTATCTTCACAATATTATATTTTTGGTTGTGATTTATTAAGGAATTTGGGAGATTTAGATTAATGTGGGTATTGAATTTGCTGTAGGTGATTCAAGAATTTCAAGCAATCATTTAAGAAATAGATTTATTGATCCTGCATAAATAGGATTAGGTAGAAAGAAAAAAAAAGATCTGGATAGAAATCTTAATGATATCTAATACAATAGTGAGTGTGTGTATCTATCTATGTATAAATTAAAATCTGTTAATCCCCACGGAAAGCTCCGCAGCTGTATTTGAATTTCTATAAGATTATGCTTTCGGAGAAAACAATTACTGAATTCATTTCAGTTGAAGAATCAAATGGCAAATAGGGGATATGTTCATCAGCAGAATTACTGCCTTTAAGTGGATGAGTCCATTGTTGAAGACAGAGGAACAAAAAAACTCACGCTATGTATTTCACGATATATATATATATATATATATATATATAATGTACACATGTATGTATGTAGATATATATAGAGAGAAATAAAGACGTATAACCACAAAAGATGATACATAATGTTTTAAGTTGCAGATACAGACAAATATCTTTCTTTCACTTTGTTGGCAAGATAAGATGGCAGGATATCCACAGAATTTATACTGGAGCTGGTTGCTCTTTAGAAAAAACTTTGTATTCTAAACAAAATAAATATCTGAGAATAATTAAGAAATAAGGCTGATAAAAACAAGAAAGTCAACAAAAAACATAAACCATCAAAATGAAAATTTAGCATAGTAATAAGTTTATTCATTTATTTATTTGTTTTTGTTCTTAATCTTCTCTCAAGGGTGAAATCTTTCTCACATTACATCTCTTATCATTTTGCCAATAGTCTTTCAATGATGATGCACTAACCTTGAATTTGTGCCTCATTTTTATGTATTTTAAGAATTATTTTGCATATTCATGTTTGGTTTGTAATGCTGTGAGGATGCACTAAGTCGTTGCAACCAATTTCAATTAGAGTAACCTCTGAGCTCTATCAGTCCCAAGATCCCTTTTTTAACCCCTTTTGGTGAGACTGGACATGGGTATGCGTGGCATGGTAAGGGATATTAGCAGGAAAACTGCATTACAATTTTCACTTATGGACTTGTCTTTAAGTTTTAGATGGATATCAGCCAACCCATAGAGTTCTCTAGAGGAGATGGGGAGATGAAGAGATGTAAAATGCATTTCAAAGTTGAAACCATACCAAGGGTGGAAGGTTACTGTTATAGGATTGCTAGGTATTGAAGTTCTCTATTGTGGAGGGATAGTTATAATAGTAGTGATGATGATAGTCTGCAGTAGAAAGACAATTCTAATGGTCACAGACAACAAAGGAGTCTGCCCAGCGTGTTTGAATTTATCGCCACATGCTGTCTTCAGGAAAAGGGGCTGAGGAAGAAGAAAGTCAATAATTGCCATGACACTTTGAAAAATTTAAACATGACAGTCCTTTGTTCAGAAGCAAGAGTCTTACACACCTTGTATGAATATGGATATGAAGACTAAACAGAGTTTGTAATTGAAATGAAGACAAATGCAAATGTTTAGACAAACAGTCATACATTCAATGTCAACCAAAATAGGACATGTATGAGCATTACATTCAAAGATGAAAAAGAAACATACAAACATTAAAAAAGATTGATTGTGTGAGAGAAGGTCTATTTAGAATTGTTTACTATGTAGGTATTTCAAGGTAAGAGAATAGTTGATCTCTGATGTACGATGTTTTAGCAGGAAAAGCAAAGATAGACAGATAAGAGCTCAAGCAAGGGGGAAAAAACTGTTATATTTAAACATTGTTGTCAACAGAGCAGAGGTACTGAAAGGAGTTATTTCCCAAAAAGCTTGTTGCTTCTTATGCTTTATATGTTTCCATTGTCTTTTTTCTCTCATTTACTTAAATTCTGGAACTATCGGTTGGACAAATTAAAGCTTCAATATTTTGAAACTAATTTTTTTGATTTCAAATATTCTGTATATCTATCTCTTAGATGTATTCAAAGAACTATTCTCAATTTACACTTTCCAAATACTGTTTGTACTCATTGCCCAGACACACTGTTAACATGTCAAAAGCAAGCATAGTAGCAGGGTATAACCTAAATCTCCAAAAAGTTTGCATGATCAAGAATAAACTAACCTTTCCTGCTGTGTCAGCGGTTCCAAAAGGCCAAGTCATATCTCTTGTTTTGGGTCAGGATGATGTACTCCAAGGTTGACAACCCCAAGAACATCACCAAGATAATAACATCATACGTTGGCACCTACATTGTGAGAACACTCTACAGAATGTACCTAACTGATTTTGAAAATGAAATTGAAAATGTCTTGTGGGTAATTATAGCTAATAGTGAAACTAATTGATCCAGTGAGCAGCAATCCTCTTTAAAGCTGAGAAAAAAGAAAACAAAGCGGGGTTCACTTTTTTTATTCAGAAAAGGCTCAAATATTATAGGATTCAAGCTATTTCAGATCATGCAGCCAGTGTCAGTGTACAGCTGTAAAGCTCTCTAAGAGGTATAAACCAACCATCAAGTGTATGTGCCCATTTTACAGTCAACCAAGGAGGAGATAAGCAACTTCGATGACAGTTTGAAGTCTATACTCTAAGTTACCCCCAAATACTTCAACATGTTTATGGGAAACTTCAACACTCAGGTAGAATAAGGTGATGAAAGTTGCGTCAACAAGTTTGGATAAAAATGCGGGATGAAAAAGGTGATGATCTTGTCAATTTTACAAGAGAGAATCAATTAAAAGTCATGAACACCTTCTTCAAAAAGGAAGCTGATAGAATATGGATTTGATGGATGTCCAATTATGAAGCCAAGAATGAAATTGACAATATCAAAGCAGACAAAGGGGACAGTGTCAAAGATATTTGGATTATAGATCATGTCAATGTAGAAAGTGACCATAGAAAGAAAAAATGTAAAATTCAAATTAACACTTAGAAGGAATGCAGGGGAAAGTTCCACACCAAATTGCATCCACTTAGAGAATAAAAAGTTTGTACTGGAAAACAGCAATGAATATCTTGCTAAACCAGAGGCAAACATCAAGGAATTTAACAACAAAATAACACTCACTCTAATAGAAGTCACCAAATTTGTTTAAGCCAAAAAGCGAACAAGAATTTCATGAAAAAATGCAGTAAAGGTAGGGGATTAAAAGCTATTAACAAATCTCTAACTCCAGGAAGAATGCAAATGAGTAATGTGCTCAAAGAAATTGGAGACCAAACAATGGATGAGAGTGAACTGTCGAATGAACCCAAGAATTCAACAAAGACCACTATTGCACCTCACAAAGAGCTAAGATAAATAGTCAAAAGAGACCAGTTCAATGAGTTCCTAGAACTTACTTGATGGGAAGTAAAGCTATCAAACAATCAAAAACAGTAAATGCACATAGACCAGATAATATCACCATTGACCTACACAAAAAGTCGACAAAGTCATCACAAAAATCTTGGTCAATCCATTCAATTCATACCTAGAACAGAGAAAAGTCCCAGAAAACTACAACACAGCATTCATAATGCTGTTATATATAAAAATGAACCCAAAATATCTGAACAACTACAGGCCAACAAACCCACTCAACTGCATCTACAAAATTTTTTACCAAAGTGATCCTCAAACAAATGACCAAAATGCTAGATAAAATCAACCATGGGAAAAAGCTGGCTTCAGAAGAAGACCATTGACAATCTCCATTTGTTAAATCAACTGGAAGAGAAAGCTGCAGAATATGAAATGCCACTTGCTATAGTATTTGTTGACTTCAAGAAAGCCTTTGACTAAGTGGAAATTCTCAAGGTCATTGATGCTATCATACAACAAGGAATGACACCATTTTGAGTTTTGCAACATTCCTTTATCAGGCTACATGATTGCCCTGGGCCCTTTCAGCTTGATAAAGGGGTAAGACAAAATGAATCAGACAAACTTTTCACAACCGGCTTCAAGATGATTGTCTGAAACCCATACTGGAAAAATAAAGGAATCAAAATAGATGGCAAATATCTAGGTAACCTTTTGCTGATGACATTGTCCTTTTTTATGAAAAAAATCATGATCATCAAATAATGCTTGACATGAATTGCAGTGAAACAGATATACAGAACAAACATGTTTGAGACAAGGACATGCAACATTACTTTGAGAGATCACCAGACAGCACAGTATGGAGAAAAAGTCAGAGATTTTGTAGAAGAAAGGAAATCAAAACGGCAATGGGCTGGTCATATTGCAAGAATGGCAAATAACTGCTGAAAACTGCAGAGCTCATATGGAAAACTGTGGATAGCAAAAATAAGATGGCATGATGAACTAAACAAGTTCAGGATGGATTGACTGTGTGATGTCCATGATAGAGAGATCTGGAAAATCTTGGGGAAGGTCTATGTTCAATGACAGGTGCTAAAAAGCTGCTGCTGCTGATGATGATAGACAAAAGTGCAAAAAATGTGTATGTATTCATAATAAGATTTGAGTTTTGAATCCATCTAAAATAAAATTTGATATTCAAAAAAAGTGGACATACATCATGTATTTATGGTTGCATGTTCACATACTTAAAATATGCACATATATGCATCCTTATATATATATTCATTATAATTCTTATTCACATACATACATACATACATACATACATGAGCATCTGCCATGAGAATTGTTCAGCAAGTTCGTCTAGCAGGCCATGGCTACTGCTTTTAATTTTATTTTGGTGCCCCCACTGTTCTAGCCTTGTGCTAGCTGAAACAAAGGGCTTACTCATGCAAATTATCCCAAAAAAGTATTTGAGTAAGAGGGATAAATAAGTATAACAACAGACATGATTTGATGTTCATGTCACTTCTATTGAGTGTTCGCCCATGTGAATATTAAATCCGTTATATCAGTTTTAATGTTGGGCTGTTGGTGAGCCAACTTACATTATCATCTTAAAGAATACTGGTTAGTCAGAAGAACATGTTCAAGTTGAATTTCTATCAAAATACTCAAATAAAAGAATTTGGAAAAATGTTTTAAGATCACTAACCTCAGACTGAATTATTCAGATCTCACTTCCATCAATTTATCATTTTTTTTTCCTCTGAAATACCTTTTAATGTATGGCTTTGACAAAACCTAATAGCATTTTAGTTTGTAACAACTACATGGATTGACAATGACAAGGACCAAGTCCATATCTTTTGGTTATCCAACTCCTTAAATATATTAATATTCTTTAATTTTTGCTATTATTTCATAATAGTCAACCTGATGAGTTTTGAAAGAATCAGGATGCTTGGTCAGGGATCGATCAAATTGTCTAAAAATCTTATATATTTTGATATATATATATATATATATATATATATATATATATATATATATATATATATATATATATATCCAAACAAGGAAAAATTCACACATCATACCATAATATCTAATTCTGTGTAAAACATAAAAAAAACCCTGAAAAATTTACACAGATTACATCAACAAATATCTGACCATATAATGAGCTTCCATGCAAATTTGTCTGTTTATTTACTTGTTTATGCTTATATGGGATGGTCTGATTGGTTGATTTACCTTTCTATTATAATATGACACTCAGAATCACATCAGAGAAACTCATAAGACTTCACGTCTGATCATCATACATTAAAACAGCTTGAGATGAGTTGAGACATTAGGAAAACAAATTAAGAGACTTGAATTATGAAATATGAATAACGTGATAAAATTGATTTAGGTTCCGTGGTACCGATCCATACATAGATGACCCCATCGTTCCTGACAAGTATATTCAAGTTCGGAAATCACTGATTGAAAACAAAAATTTTTGAAAATATTTTTTTTGTATATCAAATGTTTAAAGTTGTTTTAAGCCAGGGGAATAGAAGGCAACTGCATTCCTGAATTCAGGCAAAATATTGTGCTATTCGAGCAAATTGCCCCCTTTAACCAAATTACTTGCATTCGTCCATGTTTATGGACTATATATACATATATATATATATATATATATATATATATATATATGTACATATAAAAGATATGTTGTTTTCAATAGTGTATCAAGTCTCTAGTTTTGATAAATGAGCACTGGGAACTTTTGTGCATACCAGATATATATCAAGTCATATCTATCTTTTTCGATAGACAGATATTTACAGTGTTTAGTCAAGTCTAGCCAAAAGCCAAATGGTAGGCATGGGAAGGTGAGAAGATAATTTCATGACAATCTGAAAACCAGAGAAAATTATATATATATATCGGCACTGATCATAAGTATTTGAACAAACAGACATTTTTCTTCTAATCACATGGTTTTAAGAGATGAAAACAAGAACTTTATGCAAGAACCAAATTTTATTGCAATCAACATAACAAAGCATGCATTTAGTTAGGTTTTGTGGTTCTGAATGCTAAATTTCAAGCATCTTTTCCTATCTTCTAAAATCTTCTTAAGAATCGATCTAGGAGATTGAAAAGGCAAACTAACATTGTTGTTTAGAAGGGTTGCAAAACTTGTAAGTTATTTTGGATCCTCCCAATTGCCTCAGCAATTTTTGGTGACAAATTAAAAGATTTTGCACTTTTCCAACTCCTAATGAAAAGTACTTTCCATATAAAGAGACCATCACTTATGAAAAGTTCTGTACATATACATCTGAAAAAATATATAAAAACACATGCACACTCAATTAGATATATATTTCCGATTTGAAAAAAAGAGACTGATCTCTTAGCAATCACAAAGCCCACTGGATTTTCTCTTTCATGGGAACATAAAAAGACAACTGTTTATTCAGAAAAAACACGCCCTTTAGATGAAGTATTATTTAGGTCAACTAGTGTGATTCAGGGTATAACTCAAAGGCGAGTGCAAAATGTATTTGTAGAACTTCAGATTAGCATCTTAGTTTGGTTATTTAATGATAGGGATCATGTTAGAGATTAGCAATCTCAAGATTAAATCTGTCAGTAATAAATAATGAATAAAATAATCAATTCCTTTACTTTTTTCACACATTGATTTTATCTTGTAAAAAACTGAAGTCATTAAAAGAATAAACTGTACAAGAATTTTTTTTGATGACCTCATATGTTTCTAAGGTATGCAAATACTTGCAATTTCCTGCTGGTGTGTGGGTAGATTCTTAGTTTTGTATAAAATTTTTAAATTCATACCAAGATTGAATTAATACCATAATTGATACTAGTCTCTGTAATAGAAGGGAAGACTCATAGTTAATGTTTGAATGAATGATTGTGCCAGAGAGGGAACAACATTACAAAATGTATCTTTCATATTGAATTAATGCTGCGGTTGTTATGAGTGTCTCTACTATAGAAAAAAGACAAGATGAAATTTGAGAATTCTAAGAATGAATCATCTATTCAAAAATCTAATAAATTTTTCCATTTACCCTTTTTATAGATTGATTTTATTATGTACAGAAGTTGAGAATTCAAAAATATATAAAGACTTTATAGTGACAATATATATATATATTTATATATATATATATATTTTAATCATGTATTTTGGTCGTAATTTTTCTTTCAAGAATATTTCATTAAAAAGGACCGACAAATTTTATTAATTGACTTTTTATTTAGTTTTTCCTGTGTGCAGATCAATTGTTTAGGTATCTGGTTACAGGAATGTAAAAAAATGTGCTGAGTTTTTAATGCTCATCTTTTTCATAGTGCCTTCAACTGCCTTCAGTCATTTTCCAGGAGTATTGCCATGGGGAAGAAAATGTTGTCAAAACAAATGATTCATTTTGGAGAAACAATGCTACCATGAATTGTACTTATGTTTGGACTTCAGAATAATTATTGAAAATACTCCTTGAAAATGACTGAAGGCAGTCAAAATCTCTAGTAAAGAGATGAGCATTGAAAACTTTGGACGGTTTCTACTTACCTGTGATCAAAAAAATAAAGAATAGATTCGCAGACAGGAAAAACTGAATAAAAAGTTGACTCAACAAAATTTTTCTGTTATTTTCAACGAAATATATATATATATATATATATATTTATGAATTATAAATAATGTTATATTATATAAAAACTTATTTGAAATAATCTCCTGTCTGACACAGTTAATATATCATTCAATTTAGACAATGTAAATAAAATATACAATTAAAGAAAATGGGGCAGCAGCAGGAATCAAACCTGCTATTGATAGGATAGCCGTTTCAATGTAGCAATGCACTTACCATTGTGATAAACAGCAGTTGATACTGTAAATATCAAATAACTGCTTTCAACCCCAATTCTCATTTTGTTTATTCTCGGTCTTTTTCATCTCTTTCAATGTAACTGTACGTATTTAATAAAAGGGCACATTTAGTCCGACAGAATGAATTAGGTGGCAAGTTTAATTCTTTTTCTTTATTTGTTCATTCTACTTACATTGTCTCAATTGAATGATACATTAACTACATAACAATTGGAGATCATTTCAAATAAGTTTCAATATGATATAACGTAATTTATAATCCATATTGCTGGACCGTATATGACCATTTCTTAAATATATATATTTATATATATATAGCAAACACATAATGCTATATAGCACTTGATAATAGATATAGGAAAATATTAGTATATCATTAATGATCATTCAAGTTCAGGCAAAAGCTAGAATTTTGAATGTTGGTTTGCAAGATGGTAAGTCCTTCCCTTCACTTCAATGATCAGTACAACAGTATTTCCTCATCTTAAACCCTCCCCATATTTAGTCCTGTGCAGTACTAAGCTAAGCTGATCAATATTGGTGTTTCAGGTTTGAATCTATGCATTTCTAAGGTAAGCTAAGTTATAAATGACATAAGTGACTACTTAGTACCACTGAGGAAGCTTCTATTTAGGCCTCTAAGTGGAATTTAACTTCAGAGTCCCTTTAAGACAATCACAAATATCCTCAATACATTATTTAATGATTCTTATATTCTTTATTTTTGACTTTCTTTTTTTTTTTTTTTCAATATAATATCTCTATTCTAAGTGTTTTTTACGGTCAAAAATAAGTTGCCGGCTTCTTTATAAGGTTTCAAGAGATTCAGAGAAGGTGTTTGGTGCTATTGATAGAAAGAAAAATACACGTACTTTAAGCTTTCCACTTAGATTCAAAAACGTTTTTCTTGAAAACAATCTCACTTAGAATCAAAATGATTAAAGTCGAATTAAAACAAATAGACAAACAAAAAGAAACCCAGTCACTATACTGAATTTTTCTCAACAATTTTCTAAGATCTTTCTAATATTCTTTCCTTGAATTTAGGAATTTATCTGTTTCTATAGCTAGACTTTACACTCATAATAGTTGTAAACAAGCTGAAGTAGTGAAGCTAGCATTCATCAGGATCCAGGTATGCAGATTGCAAGTACAAGTCTCTTTAATTCCAATTTTGCCTTGTTTACTTCGATAGTCAAAATGTGTGTCAACCAAGAGGGCTGTGACTGGGAAAGCAACAATAAGATAGAAAACTAGTAATAGAATTATAATAAGACTTGATCTGAACTAGTCAGCCTTTAAACTTTCAGTCGTGTCTACAAATCTCAAAAAGTTGGTCCGTCCCAGTTATGTTGAACAACAGAAATAGGGAGGAAGGAAGAAGTGTGATGTCATTAAAGGTGGGACATCATTAAGAAACCAACTATTATGATGTCATGATAGAATGTACAAATTCATCATTTTTGTATCTAAAAATGGCCAAAAAAACACTAAAAATGGCCTTTTACAATTTATATTGAAAATAATACTCTCGGAATATTTTCAAACTACAATTATGTGAATCAATTGACTCAAATAGAGATTACTGGTACTTTTTTTCCTTTTCCTGCTACTACTGCCACAGATAGAGGATATGTCATTTAAGAGGTTTTTTCTTTTTTTTTTCCAAATCTATATTGAAATTCTGTACAATTGATAGGCGAAAATTCTGGTCCCACTGAAGAATGTTCCACAACTAGCCGAAAGCCATTAAATTTACTCAAAAAGCAAAAATGCTTCATCATATCTCAAGGCAGACACCAGGAAATGCTGTGAACCTTCTCTGAATCATGCAGAAGAAATATTTCCGATGCTAGAATAATGACAAATGTAAACAAAAACTTTTGCTAAGATTAGTTTCTCAGTTTTAGACCATGTTTCATCTTTGAGATTAATGAATTGTGTAATTTTCATGAAAAATTAATATGATTTGTAATTCCAATTTTATTTCAATTTCTCTCCTATTTTCAGAAAATCCTGTTCTTGAAGAATTTTTCAAAAGAGATTCAATTATCAGATTTGTATTTCCTTGTCCCCTGACAACACAACAGCCTACCTGCCTATTACACAATCAAGGTTACTACCCAATGTAAAACGATATAACAAAATATGAGCTTTATTAAAAAAAAAAAACAATATCAATATTATTTCATTTCCTATGGATTTGTTTTTCCAAGAAATATCTTTGTTAGCAGATGACATGAATTGCCTGGAGTGAAATTCACATGCAGCAAGAGGAATATTTATGTTGAATTATTACAAGATTTTAATTGCAGGTTATTAATAATGCAATTTCCAAGAACCAAAAACTAATCTTCCATTGCTGCAAATAAAAAACCATCCAAACTGAATTAAAATATTTGTACCATCAACATTATTTAATTGAGAGGCAGTGATACCCAGGGGGCAGGATGTGGGGATATAGAACTTGCTCACATAGGGGTTTTAACCCATCCAAGACTAACCTATTAAAGTTCTGAATTGAAATAGCCAAAGAGACTTTAAAAGAGATCTATAGTACAAATACAGCAATGCCCTGAATGGTATGGTTAATTTGTTCCAAAATTTGTCTGTGCAGTTAAAAGATTTATTATGCTGATTTTATGTTGTTTTTTTCTTATAGCTTATGCTTAATTTCATTTGTTTGTACAGCAATACTTCAATTGTATTACATCAAACACTGCTGTTCCCCAAAAAGCATCACCACGTTACACTAAGAGGGATGATATGGCCAGATATACACCTTTTTGTCTACGGGGTCTGTTCCCAAAGTATCAAGCCATTTTGAAAACCACAAGAACCACTTGCGTAAAGTTGATGTAATCAATTAAAAGACATATCACTGAGTGAGCTTGTGTACCGTGTGACCATCACATTCTAAATGACTAAGCCTGTCCATTCTTCATGTTTTGTGCAGGTTTCTCTTTGCAAAACATCACATCACTCAGGTCTGTCAGTACCCCTACAGTCCTGTTTTAGCTCCCCTGTAACTTCCGACTTTTTGCCATTCAAAGGGGGGGATTTCAGTCCATGGACAAGATTACAGAGAGTGTGATGAAGTAATTAATTGCAATCTCAAGAGACAACTTTGCAGATGGTTTGGAAAAAATAGAAGGATGTCAGGATTGGTGTGTGTGAGGTCCAAAGGGGAGTGCTTTGAAATGGACTAAGAAGTCATCGCTTCAGGTGGGCTATTTCATCATTGATATTAAATGGTCAGATAATCTCTGGATGGACCTCATACAATTCTTTTCAAAAGTTTCTTCATTTTTTTCTCTTTACCCTGACTTTTAGCTGCTGTATCTTGTGAGTCTTCGGGTTTCTATAACATCCAGTTCCCCTTTGAGAATTTCTAACAGAAACTTTTCTTTGATCGATGGAGAGCTGTTGTTCACATCCTAGGGGAGTGATTCAAAATTGCCCTCCATCCAAAACCCCTCCATCAGCTACACCCTTGCACTTTAGGTTTTTTTTTTTTCTTCTCTGATAGATGTGAAATATTTTCGTACAGAAGGAGATAAATAATACCTTTGACATTTTGAAGAAAAGTACTGGCCGCATGGTGCAAAACTCTGACCTTGAGAACCTCATTTATAGTATTTACTGGATTCACCTACTGTTGTTGAAGCCTCTACTGCATTTAGACAGGCTGTCTCTCCACTGCAACTATTTGCCCTCACATAACCTTTATAAATAAAATCTTATTATTAATACGACTGTATAAGTCTCATTTGCTGAAGGCTAGAACTACAGTCTCTCTAGCAAACTTGGAAAGTAAATTGATGTGCTGATGCTCCCCGCAAGACTATTAATTTAAATTATATAAAAATAGGTCTGGCTAATCACTAGATAGAAACCATCACATGATCAACGTCTCTAGGCAGAATTATTTGTTGGGGGTGATCAACGACTTATGCTTCCATAGCCTTCGGTTTAGGCAGTGATCATTAAAAAACCTAAATTTTCAAAAAAAAAAAACAAGCGGGTACAAACTAAGGGATAAATTCATGAGAAACTTAAATTGTAAATTAAGCCCCCCCCTAAAAAACAATTTATAGGGGAAGGGTATGAAAAAACAGTTTTTTTGTAGACATAATAAAGAATAGAAATTTAAATTTCTAGCCCTCGAGCTTCATTGGTATGGCCTATTTGCATGCATGTATAGTCAGCCTGGACAGATAGACCAACTTGAAAACTGAAGAAACCTACGGTGACAGTTTTGGTTGATGGTTTCTAATATGTTTTCTGCAAATCAATAAGGACAAGATTCAAATCTATCTAGTAGGTTTGGGGATAATTCAGATGACAAATTCTATTTGATTTGAATTTTTTTTCAGCCATAGAGTGTGGAACTATTAAGCAGATTACTGGAATATGTAGTGTTATCAAGAAATATAAATGATTTTAAAGAGAACTATGATGTTTATTACACCACCACTGATGTTTAAGGCCCTAGATATTGTGTAAATATAATTGTTACGATGTATATGAAATTTGTATGCATTTTCTCACTTAAAAAACGGTTCTCATTATCTATTTATAAATCTACTTTTACCAAAGATTTAAACGATGAAAACTAACCAATATCTTGTTTCCTGAAATTCTCCCAGCAGTGACAATTCTTTCATTTACTTTAGGATACACTAAATACATTCACATATCTTTAATATTTAGCCTTTGAAGATAGAAAAAAAAACAGTTTGCTATTCATGAATCACTTAAACTAGTCAGATTGAATGATACACAGAGAAAAAAAAAGGCTGATTTATTTGGAATTTGATCATCTATGGTCTATACCAAAATGAACACTATTCTCTATTGAAAATATGTAAAGAAATATGAAAAGTAAGAGAAATAACTTTTTCTCAAATTTAAAAAAAAGAGTTTTATTAAAACCTTTTCAGAAGAAAGTTGTGTAAATAATGAGAAAAATCATCACATATATAATAACCAGGACGCCCATTTTTCATTCTGATCTGTACTGCTTACAAAGGGTCCTAGATCGACAATCTAGTCATTGCAATAAAAAGCAACAAAATTAAAACAAAAGTAATTCTAGTCGAAGATTGATAATAATTGACAATGCATCATCAAAGAAATTCAAATATCATTTCATATAAAAGTCACTTTGCATCAATTTCTGACATCTAACAATACTTTGCTCGATGATTTTATTGCATGACATGCAGACGGAGGGCTGAAACTTTCTAAAGCAATTGCAAAATAAGGTATTTAGCCATCAAATACTAATTCAAATACTAATGATAATCAAATGATTCTCATACATTTCTGACTCAGTGATAAACCTACACTTTGATTTATTGGATTACGTAACAATAGCATTTGTAAATTATGATCATTAATCATTATGACTAAAACCATTTTATGTCCTGCAATATGATTATTTAGATTGTATTTCTGTCATTACCAAATGGAAGTTCTATAATCCCCTGTTTATCTTCAATAGAATTTTGTAGTAAATGTGTTGGACAGACATATGAACACTTATGTGTAACACTATGGGAGGGGTCAATTTGAACATGCACCCTGAGGCCTCAGAAGGGAGCCATGAAATGCTTAACAAACGGTTCACCTTTTACATGTAGTATACAATAAGAAAGATAAATTTTCTACATAGGCACACATGAACTTCAGCAAGATGAAGATTGTGTGCAACAGTCACGTCAGAAATAAGAACATTAAGATCAAAATTGAGGACACAAAACTGGAGAAAGTAGACCACTACATCTACCTAGGAAAACTAATCCCCTCGAGATCCTCAAAAGGAGAAGAAATCAAGTGAAGAATCACCTTAAGATGGCAAATCTTTGGCAGAGCAAGCTCAACCTTCAAAAATGAGAAGATCCCATAAATACTAAAAAGAAGGGTATACAAACAATGCATCCTCCCGATAGTCACCTATGGAGCTGAAACATGGAACCTAACCAAGAGACAGCCCTGCAAATTGAGGACCATGCAACGTGTACATGAAATAATAATGCTGGGCCTCACATTGAGAAGCCACAAGACAGCATTACATACGTGAGAAGACAGGAGTCAGAGACATAACAGAATCCATTAAAAAAACTCAAATGGCAATGGGCTGGCCATGTTGCAAAAATGGCGAACAAGCGATGGACATCCCGACTCACAACATGGATCCCCAGAGATTACAAGTGCAACTGAAGCTAGCAGAGTCTATCTAGATAAATTCAGTAAGTACTGGTTCCGCAATGCCCACAATAGAGAAGTGTAGCGAAGCCAGGGGGAAGGTATATGTCCCACGACCCATGTTAAGAGACTGATGATGATGTATGTCTGTTTATTCCTTTTTCATTCAATCTATTTATTCTTTTTTCATCAAATCTCATTAAATTTTGGTGGGGGACCCTCAAGAGCCAAGATCACCCCTGCTCCACTATCTCTAACTATGCCTTTGCTCTGAGATGAATTTTCCAAAACTTGCACGGAAATATTCTGCTGTGAGCTCTTCTCGGTTGAGCGGGTAACATAATTTCTAACAGTCTAAGTCTGCCTTTCCATTAAACGGTGTCAATAAAAAAAAATGTATGCCGGGGAGAAGGAATAATTTTTTTCCTTGTACTGTACAGTGTTTTATTCATTGTATCATTTCCAATTCCCATTGGATAGCATATTTTGGAAGATGGTATGGAAGAATCAAATTTGGTTGACACATCTACCTAACCTCAATTCTCACTTTCTCTCACACATGGAATTTGGTTAATAATCTATAAAGACACCTGGCTGAGTGTTTTTATCTAATTTCTTTTGTAATAGCAGTTGCAAAACTTTGAAAAAGTATGTGGCATCATTTTCCTTGGTAATAACCATTATGAGAGTAAGACAAAAAATAAAATGTCCAGGAAAATCTTAAGTGATTTGGAGGGAGACTTTTTTTCTGACTTGAGTTTTTTCTTCCATGAGTGGTCTTTATAGTTTTTGCTTTTTTTTTCCCACTCAAATTATTTTATTTTTGGTTTGTAAGACAATTTTTTCCTGTTTCGTTTCTGTTTTTACAGACTGTATTTGATATATTTCAAGAATTTTTTTAGAATATGACTATTGAGATTCTCTTTTTTCGTTTCTAAACTCTCCTATCCCCTACCCCGTTTTTTTTTCATACTTTAAAAACATTGAAAAAAAAACAAAAAAACAACAAAAAAACACCTGGACCAATCTTTTTCAAGCTGGCATTTTTCCCCACTCTTTCAAGAGATTTTTTTTCTGAAAATGTCAGTTTTTACAGACTTACCTGTTTACAAGTAATACTTTGGGCAATTTTCTGACTGCAGGGTTTTTCCTATTCAATTTAAAAAAATAACTATTTTGTCTTTTCTTGAGGAATTCTGTAATTGTCCTATGAGTTTGTTATATTCAATTCTAATTCTTTCAAACAAAACTTTGATATCTTGAAGTTTTAACCGTCAATGACAACACAACTTTCTTCAGTTTTCAAGTAGGGTTGGCTGGTTATGTATATGTTGCATGTACAGGCCATACAATGGAGCAAGAAAGTAGGAAATTCAAATCAACTCTCTATTATGTCTAGAAAAAAAAGGTCTTTTTGTTTTTTGAAAATTCACCAACCCAAAAAAGTTTTTAGTGGAGGGTTCAATTTACAATATAAGTAAGTGTTAATCATTCAATAGGAACCACCATACAACCAATGTCTTTTGGCAGCATGTTATGTTGGAGGATGATTGATTAAAAAATTGGAAAAGGGGTGAACAATAAATCAGTTGGTTCTCTAGCCTTTCATTTGATAGTGATCGCTACAAAAAAGACTGAAAAAAAAAAAAGTGTAAATGCTGTCATACACTAACAGAAAGATCAATTTATCAAAAACTTATATTGCAAATTGAACCCCACACCAAAAACCTGTTTAGAGGGGGAATTTTAAAAAAACAAAAGTAATATTTTTTCTAGTTATAATAAGGATTAAATTGTTCATTACTCCAGCCCTCTAGCTCAGTTGGTGTGGCTAGTACAGCCAGCCAGACTGATTGAAAAATTGGAGAAATCTGTTATAATTTTGGTAATCAGTTCCTAAAAAAGCAAATAGTATTTTGGCGGAAAATTTTTTCAAAAATCTCAAGACAGAATCCTTCATCAGAATATAAGTCTTTATGGTTTTCTTTTTTTTTTTTTTCCTTACAACGATTGAATTTTCTCTCAACACACCCAGAGATCAACATAACCAGTGTGACAGCTCCTTCCTGCTGAAGTAGAACTTTTATGTAGAGAACATTTTCATATTTTTTCAAAAAAATGTTGAAATCATCAAAGTTATTAAAGGGCTCTCGAAGAATTTCTTTCTTTAAAAGGTCTCCAGGAAACATAAGAGTGCTTTTGTGTTTTTGCTTTTTCCTTCTCTATTTTATCTTTCTTTTAGTATGCATGGTAAAGAAAAAGAAGTAGAAAGCATTCAGAGAGCGTATACCTCAGCCAATGCCATTATCACTAAAATCTGAGTGAAAATCAGTTCATATATAGCTATGATGCGGAAAAAAAAATATCCTAGGTCCAACCCAAAATTCTTTCCAAGCTCATGGCCCATCCTTCCACAAGATGTCATTGAAATTGAGATCTAGTGCGATATTGTGTGCGCAAACCTGAGTGAATACATGAAATGGAAGAAATGAAAAAAATATCTCTCCTTCAAGAGAAATTCCTGGATCTGCTGCAAAATTTAATCAATTCTCGCTTACCTCATGGATTACCTTTCTGAAAATTTCCATCAGAAACTTTCGATGATATTGTGTAGATATATAGGTATGATGTAGCAGAGGTAACTTTGACCCCCTCCCGGATTTACCCCCAAATTTAATCAGTTTTTTCTTAGCCCATGAACCACCCTTTCAGAGAAATTCATTGAGAACTTTTAGAGGTACTGAGTTAGCTGACAGACACACATCTCCCCCAACTATGTTGGCTGAGATAAAAAAATGATCAAAGTTAACATTTCTCACAAAGAACATTTTTTTATTAAGTTAGTGACAACAGCTGTTTTTTTCTGAAATGTCAAGGTAGGTACATCTATACAAAATGTCAGGTAAAAAATGGTAAATAAATGTTGAATTGTCAATTTTTTTTTTTTTCTTGTAAAAATATTTAAAATTTTGTATTGCTTTAGAAATTTCCTCTTTTCACGTTCTGTTGACATTCAACATACAAACAAGCAAATAAATAAGTCTGTGCTGTCAAAAAATGCTGTCAAGAAAGTATTAGAAAGAAAACAAAACCGTTTATATCTTTCTTTCTAAATCTTGGTGGCAAAAAAAGTCGGAAATTGCACGCTGGTCAAGTGGGGAATAGCACAGATACAGGGTTGAGGAGCTAAGTTCAAACTCCAGCTGAGACAGTTTGTGCTCACTGAAGACTAATATCCATGGGAAAAGCATGTATCCAATCCTCCCCTTGCTCTCTGCCCATGACTTCATGGGCTAGTGTGGCATCTCTTTATTTACTCTCCCACCAGAAAATGCGACACAAGGTCAGAGCTTTACGTGGGAAAAAAGGAGCAACTCATCAAAAACAGCTCCAGCCGATGCGACTTTGGTTGCTAGGAAACAGTGATTGCTAAAGCATCTGCAGTCACGAAAGCATCAGGACAATCCAGCCCTGTCCCTTTACGTGCAATAGGACAGTGCTACCCCCAGAGCAACGGATCCCCCGGAGTGGGAGAGCCCAAGGACAAGTCTAAAGGCTCCCAATGTGCATAGCAATGCGCAGCCTCAGTATAACTTAATTGGCTGATGCATTGCACCGGCTCACTCGGTCTTTGATGCTCACCACAACACAAACCCCGGCCCATTCAGTCGGCAAGTGTCAGTATCGGTGCCTTGGTCTCTGCAGGGGAACAGATACTACACTTTAATCCACGCCCAATAGGCCAGAAAAAATGAGGGCGACTATGGCACAATGAAGCGCATCATATCTAAACCCAATATGTTTCCTTACTTTGGGAAGGAAAGCCTAAGTCCAACATTTCAATAAGCCCCAAATGGATTATGGTAGATTACTCAAAAAGAATAACAGGGACTGGAAGTGAACAGACAAAGACAAAAGTAACACGACTACCATCTTGACCTCCTCACGACACTTCAAGTACAAGCGGAACATTTGAAAAAAAATAAACAGATTAAAGTGGTAAGTGCCAAGAACCCAGGTTAAAGTTGAACGGAAAGATTATTTATAAAATAATCATCATCAGTCTTTTATTGTCCATCGTTGTACAGAGGGAATTGTCAGAACTCTCTATCATGGGAGTAACGGAACTAATACTTTCTGAACTTTGTTTCGCTTTCTTATATTCTGCTGGCCTGGTTTCAGATGTGATCTCTTGGGATTTGTGTCATAAGTCTTGATGTCAGGCAGTTGTCCGCTATCCTTGCAACATGACCAGCCCATTGCCATTTGGTTTTTTTAATGGATTATATGATTTCTTGGACACCTGTTTTTTTTCCTGGTATATTGTGCTGTCTTGTAGTCTCTCCATGTGAGATTGAGCATGATTCTCTCATGTGCACATTACAGGCTTCTCAGTTTGAAGGTCAGTCTTTCAGTTAGGGTTCCATGGTTCAGCTCTATATGTAATTTTCAAAGTCTAACCATTTTTTTCTATTTCATTGTTTCTTCTAAATTGCTGATCATGTTACCCCTTGATCATACAGCTAAAATTTGATAATCAAATACATCACTGCATCCATTTACTCTAAGGATTATGTATATAATGACACAGCAAATACAAAAACAACATAGAATCACATTGGGACTCATTTTAGTTTCAAAATGCGACACAAGTTATTTCAATACTAGCTGTTTATGTAACCCATGATAGCAATAGAAATGTATTGGAAATAACTTGGATACTCGCAGCGAGAGAGGAATGAAAGATGTAATACTCATGTTGGGATTCGAAATTGAACCTTTACGTTTTTCTTTGCTTCAGTCAAACAAAAATATATAATGTAGTCTTTGCTTGAAGACCAAACAAAATCCTCACTAACATAGAGGGAAAGAGACAGAGTGAATGATTAATCAGGCTAGTGGCCAGTTTTGTTCCCCTACTTTATAGATGAGGGTCTTCTCCCAAAGACTATCTACCTCTTTTCACCAGATTAACCTACCCTCTTGTTCTACCTGATATTTCATTTTTCACGCCACTAAACATGCTGCGTATCTCTCTCACTTCCTCCATATTTAAAGTCTCTTTTCACTTCCTTTTTCCAGATGTCTTTTTAATAAAGCGGCTGTGACTGGCTATATAAATCTACTTGATGATGTTTCTATCATTCCTCTGGCATGTGAAAAAGGTTACTCTGTTACACCTGTATATATATATATATATATATATATATATATATATATAAGGTATCTATGACCGAATGACCAATTTTCATCGCACAAGTGCATTAAAACATCCATTTTCTCTAATGATTACAATTATACTGAAAGCATACAAAGAAATACATTGGACATGATTGTGTGACAGAAATACATCGCAAATCATTCTAATACTAGATGTTTATGATATGAGTAGTAACACTGTTAGTGATTTTACTATAGAAATGCAATGAATCAAGAAGGAAAATGATCAGGGGTCAGGAATTGATGCAAAGCATTATCAATAGAATAAGGCTAATTTATGTATAATATAGATACATTGCTTATTATTCCAAGTAGAGTATGTCTGTTCAAAAGGTGCATGTGTGGAAAGGGAAGGACTTTATAGCCTATAGAGCAGCTTACCTTGATAGTCATATTAAGTAATGAATATATTTTTTGATATAGATGAAAATCAGACAGTGTTTGATATAATTTGTTTTTAAAAAGTGATTTGATACTCAAGTCTGGAGAGGCTAGAGTTAAGGAGGAAATAGCTCAAGTTGAAATGGTGCATAGATATTGTAATTGTGTGTGTGTTTTAAATCTGTTCACACATTTCAACGTTTTGTCAAATTTGACTTCAGATCTGAAAAAAAATTTCAACTAGTATTTATAGATTGCTGTCAAAAAAGAAAATTAATCTTTCTTTAAACTACTGAACAAATCTTTTTGGAAGAGGGAAGTTCAGGGGTATAGATGGGAGGTATCTCCACTGCAAAAAAAAAAAAAATCCTTTTTCTTTCTTTCACTCTTTTTAAAAAGATAAACATCCTTCCTCTCTTTTTCACTCAACCATAAAAAGATAAACTCTCTCTCTCTCTCTTTTGTTTGATTCCAAAACCATATTAAAATAATTACAGAAACAGATTACATCATGAACATGTCACATAAATGGGCAAAAAATATCAGTTCATTTGAGTGGGATTTTATAGTGAATCAAGAACCATCCTCATATCAAGAATCTTAGATCCAAACAATGTCAAACTTGACACAGCAATGTCTGGTGCCTGGACAAAAAAATCAGGCAGATATCAAATTTTGACCATGGTCATGCATACATACACACACACACACACAATAATAGTTAGTTGAAAAAACAAATTGAAAATTATCTTACTATAGAGATGAATTGAAAATTATCTCTCTATAGAAATGCATTGGAAATCAGGAAGAAAGGGATTGTCAGTGGACAGGAATTACAAGTGTTACAGTCAGATAAAAGATATTATATGCATGATCTAAATGAATTGCTGATCATTTTATGGCAAAATTTGATTGCAAATCAGGAAAAATGATATTGTCCGTGTTCAGGGAATGATGAAAGCATTACTGACAGAATAGGGCTATTATATGCAATAGTTGAACTTGTAGAAATGCAACGGTTTACTTTAAAAAAAACCCATCAGGGAATACAGATCAATATGATATTTTAATGCTTCATTCGTACAAAACAAAAAATGAATTTAATAAAGTATACATATAACCAAAATAATTATTTGAAGTCTACTTGATTCTTCCATACTTTCTCTGTTTCTCTCTTTCTCCAATGTATCAAGCAGACAAGCCTGTCTGTCTTTTTCCCCTCTCTTTAAAATGTGATACAAGCATCCAGCAGTCAAGCCCAACTGTCTTCTTCCCCTCTCTTTAAAATATGATGTGCTATTGTGACATGACAAAGCTTGAGAGAGAGTAGCGGTTACACAGTTTAATCATAGTGATAATGTTACAAGAGAAATAAAAAATATTTTGTATTTCATTGGGAAAGCATGCTTTTTCATAATTAAGCAAGAAAACAAAATATAACTGAGAATCTGAACTAAAATAAAATAAAGCAGGTAGTCTGTGATTTTTGTCAGACGATATATCTGGACATGTGTAATCTTCTCCTTTTTTTTGATACTTGGCTCTGAGTGAAACAAGATATCAGGAAGCCCAGCACAAAAAAGTAAAGCACAAATGAATAAATAACAAATAAAAAAATTAGAGAAATAAAATACAATACAAGAAAAAGTCTGAGATGTGACTTGGTTTATAAGTTGAAAGTATAAGAAGCCATGTCCATTAGAGAAGAAAGAGAAAAGATAGGTCCGGCTAGTCACTCAACAGGAACTGTAGTGTAACCAATGTCTTTCGGCAGCATGCCATGTTTGGGTAATCAATTAAAAAATTGGAAAAAAGGGAAGATCGGTGAAGGAATTACTTCTCTTGCCTATTGTTGGGCAGTGATAATTAAAATGTCCGAATTTCCAAGAAACAAGTGCGAATACTGATGGACACAAACAAAAGAACTAATTTAGCATAAACTTACATTGTAAACTGGCAAAACTCTAACTTTGATATCTAGGCAAATAGACATAGAACATTAATCGGGGGACTGGGATACTCAAAAAATTTATCCAAATTTTTTATTTGTAAAGGATGTGTTATGTGCATAGTTCATTCTCTTTCAAGGGCCTTCAGTCACCTCAATACATATTCTATCTGGTCTACCTTCAGATTTTATGGTCGCTTGATATACAAATTTTTTGGTAAGCAGTTACCATATAATGGGTATTCTGTTTTGTTTCTGCAGCTACATCTGGTGGTTGCAGAGTTTTGGAGATTCTTTCGTTGTGTTTTTCAGTGATTCATAGCATGTTTCAGTACAACTATAGCTGACTTTCAGTGTATTTTGTTGAATATTCATTGTAATTTGTTTGATGCCAGGAAGTGTTTGTTGATTAGCCTAAGGAAAATTTTGTCTACATTTGTTTTCAAGTTTTTTTTATTATAGGGGGTGGGGATGTAAACCAAATTACGTTTCTTTTCCTGTCATGTTTTTTTTTTTTCAGTTTGGGGTAAAGGTTAGAGTTGGCAAAACCCTGCTGTTTTTTAGTACTGCTTCGTAATCGTTTTTCACTGCATTGAAAATGTTTTCATTGCAAGAATTATTGGATAATCTACAGCTGATGGATTGTGGTATTTGTTTGATCATGGGTGTTAGGTGATTCGAAAAGGTTTGTTTACGTATAGTGGGTTGCAATTGGTTTTCTGAATGGTTTGTATATGTCTTTTTTTGTTTAGGTTCATTTTAATGTTATATATATATATATATATATATATATATATATATATATATTATATACTTTTATATAAATGGGGATATTTCTGTAGTGGGTTTGTTCAGTAGGAGCAGGAGAGGAGCCACTAATATCTCGCAACATGAAAGTCAAGTGACTCTCACCTTGATACAAACACTTGCCCTTTCACTCCTACTAAACAACCATCAACAAAGAAATATGCCCATTTCTTCCCTCAATCTCGAACATATATATATATATATATATATATATAGATATATATATGTATATAAGACTAAAGTAATGTTCAACAATAAAGTAAAAAAAAAAGACCATAAAGAGGGGGGGGTTCTACAAGAGATTGATGAATATGTTCACCTAGGTCAGGTAATAAAGTTAAAGAAAGATCATGAAAATAAATAAAACGGTGTATAATGATCAGCTAGAAAGCATTTGGTATGAGTAGACATACAGAAGAGCACTTTGCCAATGTGCTTAAAGCATTAAGTATCCAACAGATGTATGATATCAGCAATAATTCAAAGATGCAAAACATTAGATCCAGCTTCTCACATAGAGAGCTATGGAAAGAACAATATTACGGATTATGATAAGGGATTAAAAAAAAATCAATACAGATCAAGAGGAGGACAAGAGTGAAGGATATTGTAAACGTAATTAAGCAACAAAAATGGAGGTGAACTGGACAGAAGGGAAAAGAAGTGACAACAGATGAAGTAAAAGGTTAACTAATTGATGCTCATGGGACAGTAAATACGGTAGGAAAAGGCACAAGATGGAAAGATGAGATAGAAAGGTTTGCCTGTAAGATATGGAAGATATTATATGTGTTTATATATATATATATATATATATATATATATATATATATGTATGTATGTGTGTGTGTGTGTATATATACATAAATGTAATCTAGTGTAGTGGTTTACCTCAGGCTTGGGACAAAAAAATGTAATGACAAAGACATCAGGGGAAATAGAGGCCTGAGAAAGACTGCCTTGCAGGCGTCTAGTATAAATGTTGATTCAAAAGAGCTTTTTATTCATTTATTTTTCTCAAAGCAATATGTTTTGTTCATTTCTAATTTTATTTTATTTTCTCAGAAAAGTGTTGGTTTCTGGTCATTTTGCACATTCATTTTCTGTTTTCAGAACAGAAGGAGGGACATTTTTCTGCCTGTCTTGAATATATTACAACTTGGAGCAAAAGATCTTACATAAAAATACTGTCCGATTGCCGATGACAAGGCTGTGAAAGAAATCCACTTTTTAAAGAGGAAGGTTGCTTTCTAGTCAATATCATTATCAATCTATCAATCCACTGGCAATCATAAAGTTTCTAACTGTGGAAATCGGATCATTTAAACAATTTTCTCTCATGAATTCTCTCATTTTAAAAAAAATTTATGCCCTTCTTTTTAACATTGGGTGTGTACGCGCACTAAATTTTCATGAATAGAAAAATCCATTCAAATTATCCGATTCTGATCGTTAGAAAGTCGATGTTTGCCCAATGTATCAATCTATGTATTCCTATCCTATCTCTCAATTAATCTATACCTGTTAGTTCATATTGATCAACATTATTTCCCTCGATCTATCTATCTATCTATCTATCAATCTAATTACCCCTTTATCTATCTGATCAACCTGTCAGCCCAGCCGTCTAATGTTACATTTTCTTGCTGTCATTTGCAGCTTGTCTTTTCTTCCTCCAGTGCCTCCAACATTGCCATTGTGTAATGGTTAGCAAGCAAGTACTACAGTCCCTAGTCTGATCCTTATCATTTGCGACTTTGTGGCAGACTAAGCTAAGCTTAGTAAGTGATTATTGTATTTCTCCATGAATAACCCGCATTTTTTTCCTGAAACCTTTGAGCTAAAATATCTAACATCGTATTATCTACAGAAACACAATTTCCATACATATTTATATACGTAACTGTATATATAGATTAATGTATTTTCGAAATTGAAGCCAAACGTTATGTGGGTGGGATTATCTACGGTTGAAAATTATACAATGTGAAATATTGTACTTGTTATATATATTTGTACAAATGGGATTATGCATTTTTCATTCAATATTGAAGCTCAGTCTGTAGTGAAAATTTTTCATAGCGGTACATCGAAGTTAGTTTCTGGGTGCCCAATAATTCTGGCCATGTGCCACACCAAGTCAAGTTTACTTAATATACATACACGGGGAAACTGCAGGAATCAAAACCTGCGACAGATAGCAGCAACCCCATTTTCTTTGATTGTTTATTCTATTTATGTTGTCTAGTCCAAATGATTCATTCATTATGTGATAACGGGAGATCATTTCAAATAAGAGTGTTAATATGATTTAACACAATTTATAAGCATTCTTTCGGATCATATATTCATGTCTTGATTACATATATGTGCATATAAAAACTGAATTATTCTGAGATGGAGTGCTCTACCATGGAACAATAGTTAGCAAGCTTGACTTACTGTCCATTAATTTTGTGTTGTGAGTCTATCCCTCACTAGGTGCCACACACTTGTGGCCTTGAGCCTGACTAAGTCAAGCTTTCTACGTATGCTTTCAGTATAGAATGTCATGAAAGAATAACAAGATGCAACATACAAAGTCTGTCTGGAAAGTATCCAGCCATTTAATAATAATTGAAAAAATGTAACCACTCTGGGGAAATGGTACTTTAGTCAGCTTCAATGTACTTCCCTTAGGACTCAGCGCACTTATCCAAGCATCCTTTCACCTTCCAACATACATTGAAAAGTCCTCTTTAAGGATTGGCACCATCACATTCTCCTTAATCTAGTCCATGATCTGAAATTTCCACTCTTTCTTTGGAGGAAAGTTGCAGGAAGCTTAGTCAAGCCTGAAAGGGGCTAACGAAACAAGGTGATGTGATGCTTTGCAAAAAGATCTGAGTAACCCCACTGGAGAAGGTCAGCTCATGCATAATTTTGGACTACTGATTACATTTTGCATGCTTTTGCTCCAATCACATTTCAGATGATCCATTCTTTAGCCTTCTTCAGGTATACAAAACTGAATGGGTGTCTTTCTTTTCAAAACAGTGTCAAACAATCTTTTCACATCATACATACATAGATTCATGTATGGTACAAGACCATAGTAGTAGAGTAAGCTATGAGGATCCAAACTATAATAGTTGCAAATTGGTCAGCAAAAAGAGTTTGTTCACCACTGAGTCATCGTTGGTATCCTTCTGCGACAGTAATTGTGTATAACAGTTTTCAAAAGGAGAAAATTAGATTTTAAACGAGCAGTGATAGCCAGCATTGCCTGGGAAAGAAAAAATGTTCTTTGATGTATTTCTTCTTACACAACACAGGGAATAATTATGTACACTATGAACATATGCAAAAGTTGTTGCAACAAAAGAAATATTTCTGATGCACTAAATAGAACATATGATGTCGTCTAGTTTGACAAGGTTTCTGGATACTCTACAAGAGTATTTCTTCCATTTGGTGCCCGTATGAAGAGGTTGATTGGGGATCCAACCATAAAACAACCAATTTAGAGCAGTCTGTATAAAAAGTATTGTGAAGTTATGCAAAGGATAGCAGTTTCGAGAAATCGTCTTCGTGAAAGATTTACCTTTATGCCAAATTCCAGTTGTATAGATGCAAAAATATTACAAAGAACTTCGAAAAGTGAGTAGAAATTACCAGAAATGATGTCTGGTGACCTTGACTAATCTTAGAAGTCAATGTCATACCAATTGTAATCTTTGCCATGAGAAGGTGGACCTGCATGCTAAATTTCAGTATCCTAGATATAAAATTATGGCTCCAAACTCTCGAAATTGGCTAGAAATGACCTCTGATGATATCCAGTGGCCTCAAAGGTCAATTCCACATTGCATACGACCTTTGCAATAGAAAGATGTATCTCAATGGCCAAATTCAGTTGTGGCTCAAAACTTGGAAAATGAAGTAGAAATGAGCAGGTATAACCTCTGGTGACTTTGAATGTATTCAGAAGTCAAACCATATAGATTGCAATCTTCTTACACTTGTATGCATATACTAAATTTTAGCATCCCGGGTGCAAAACTAAGGCCCATGGCCCATGGCTCTGAAAATTGGCAAGAAGTGACCAAGGATTGACCCTAAAGCCATCATACATATCTTATGTGTTGAGGTGACCTCTCCTCAGTCTATCTGCAAAATATGAGTATATATATATATATATATATATATATATATATCTGAATTTTTGAGATGAGGTATCATTATTATTTCTATTGATATTTGGACCATCCTCATCTTGGTTGTTTTTCATACAACGTTTCGGCCGTTGTACTCTACGGCCTTCATCAGGTATCATCTGGTAGGTGTGGGGAAGTAACGAACCGAACCCTTTATTTAACCGTCAGGGGTATATTGACCGCACCCCCCTCTTAGCATTAGTAGTATTATTATTGTCTCACACTGGAATTGAACCTAGAACCATCAGATTACTTGCAGTAATTTTGTCTGATTCTGTAACCACTACGCTGTGTGTCCATGTATGAAAAACAACCAAGATGAAGATGGTCCAAATATTAATAGAAATAGCAAAATATGAGGTTGATATGCCAGTTGGTTTTAGTAGAGAAGAAGCACAAACCAACAAACCAAAGGCTCAAATATTAGTATAGATAACCATATTCATTCAACTGTCAGAATCTACCGTTTATTTTGTCATTCAATGATGGCATAAAACCAAAAATTATATGCTACGTCACGTAGAAGCACCAAGAAAGAGATGAATGACTTCTTGGCTCAGAAACAAAAGAAAAACTAAACAGGTCAGATTAGTCCCTCGATAGAAACCGTCATGCAACTAACATCATCTGGGCAGCATGCCCTGTGTGTGTGGGGGTGGTGATCAATTTAAAAAATTGGAAAATGAGGGAATCAATGAATAAGTTACTTCTTTCACTTTTTGTTGGGCAGTGGTCACTGAAAGAAGTCTGAATTTAAAAAAAAAATGCTGCTAGACATAAAGTAAGCGACCAATTTAGTATAAACACATATTACAAGTTGAACTCCCCCCCAAAAAAACTATTTAGGGGAAATTTAAAAAAAAAAAAATCAATAGAAAAACATTTTGTTGAGACAAAATAACTAGGAGAAAATGTTTGAATTCCCAGCCATCTAGCTCCATCGGTGCAGGGTGTATGCATAATACGTAGAAGGCCAGCCAGACCATCTTGAAAACTGAAAAAAGTCTTAGTGATTGTTTGGGTTGACGATTTCTAAACATGAGCAATGAACTTGTGTATTGGCACGGTATTGGATGATTTACATGATTGAATACTCTTTGCTTCATACTTGTTGTTTTTTTTCTTGGGGGGGACTGCCCTGCTGTTTCTGAAAAGTCTTTGTGTGACACTGATGTATATTTTTGTCAAATAATAATAATCTATATAGCAAATGTTTACCTAAATATGGAAAATTGCTGCAGGTTATGTACTGGGTCCTTATACAACAATGTAACCGAGATATGTGTGTGTATGTGTGTGTGAGTATAAATACATATATTGTATGTGCATATAGTTAAAACTCTGCAGTATGACCCAATGGTTTTTCAATGCAATGAAAATTTATGTGAGAATCTAAGTGTTCTTTTTTTTCTCAGATGAATTAGAACTTTCCAAACCATTTGCTAAACCTGGCAGTGGTTTATAGTGTTTCGAGGAAGATTACATTGTTCCAATCTTCCAAATGAGGACGGCCTGCCTGCTTTGAAAATCAGCGCTCAAAATAGTTGTTTCCACTTTGGTTGTAGCTGATTCAGTGACTCAGCTCCCTACCAATTAATAGGAGAATCATTGCAGTATCCTCATTGACAGATGCTGTGTTTAACCTTTAGCACTCTGCTTTCTTTTTCAAGGGCACCAAGATTGAGGGCATTTTGAAAGCCTGTAAATTGTGTGTCTGTTTACGTATGATTAAAATTGACAAGGCAACACGACTGCAAGATTCAAACACTCTATTGTTCGATGATCGGATTTGCCTGCAGTGGCAGGCCAAACTTCTTGCTCAGTGAATGAAGTTGCCTACAAAGAGCTAAAGGTTAGGATTTTGTTGTTGATTAAATGCAAAACTGTTTCTGTCATCAAGCTCTAACGTTTTAGATAATCTAAAAAATGGTTCATGAGGGAAATTCATGCCTCTGAGTGAATTTCAAACTTGGGACCATAGTAGTCTTCATGTTATACACATGCGTTTTGCAACCAGCATGAAAAAAGAGACTAATGTATGCACAAAAGGTAAGTCACATAAAATAATGTAGTAATTAATCATTATTCTGATAAGTATGATAATAATTCTCATAATCATAAGTATATCAATAATATATCATAATTACACTTATTGAGAATTATCTATTTGCTGTTTCTGTTAACCAGTTACATTGCTTTTTAAATACCTCATGACAGTTGTGTTTAGCAGACAGTTTTCACATTGTAAAGTTTATGATCTGTTCAAGGTACTATAAATAACCCACTGAGTTTTTATTGAAAAAAATTAATTGATTCACTACATCAAAATCAAAAGAAGCAAAGGCTGTAAAATGTAATAGAACTACGAGTTTGTTAAAAGTTGAATGAACTTAATGAATATAAGAAACTGACGCACAGAAAGCTCCCGGGTCTTCGGAGTCACTTTGTAGAATGCAATCATACTTGTATTATATTGAAACATGCCAAAACAGTTTTCTTAGCCATGAGATATTGGCAGTGCCAAAATATCAAATTTACATTTGCCCAAGCATTCAGTGTGCACATGCTTTTCAGAGGAGAAAATGTATAACATTGAAATTTTGTATACGTTGACTTCAAAAATTAGAAAAACCCAACTTATGACCCTAGTTTATGGAAGCAATTATCTTAACTTGAGTTATGAAAGTACATAAAAACAGAGCCCAGTATGTATGTTATATAACTACAATTGAAGAAATCTCTAGGTGTCTGCCTCTATGTATGCATTATGATTACTCAATCATCAGCCATTGAACAGAGTTGACATTTGCCAGATATATTAGTCAACACAGGGCAGAGTCCAGTTTGAAGGTTTTTAGATCAGGGGTTTCCAAGAAATCTAATAAAAATAAATGAAAAATTTCAGATAACAGATTTTTCATCATAGTTTCAATAGACTATCCCTCTTGAATAAATTAGCAGCAATGAAGAGAAGTAACCAAAATACTTTGAAGCCATAGTTTTGTATGATGGACGGAAAATTATTCTACATGACAATCATGGCAGACTGCTCTACACGCCATAATGTATATTTCAAACATGTGCCTTTGGAATGGGCTGTGCTTGAGTTTCTTGTAATCATGTAATTTTCCAATCTTGTTACTTCATTCCACCAGGGCTGGAGGAAATAAGGCTTGAGGGACAACTGAAAAATCATCATCTGTGAGCAGACTACTAAAGAAGAAATGAGTGATCATGTACAGAGTGAGTAGGAAGCACACCATCCTCTGAGTTCAACCTCTTGGCCAAGTAGTGTGGGAGAGCATTGACTTAGTGGAGAAACTACAATGACACTCTAAAGAGATCTTTGACAATTATGACTGAGAAGTCTATAATTTTCCAAATTATCATTTCAAGAGCAGATCAGATTACTCAAGTCATTGTTTAGGTTGATTATGTTGTTACCACAATGTTTCAGCCAATCCATTCTACAGCCTTCTCCAAGTAGTAAACTTGCCACCATTTCTTTTTTGTTTGCTTATTTATCTCTGTCTGTGATTTTGAGTTATTCACAATCTCTGAGTCATTCAGACGATGATCGCTCTCCTCCTTTCTTAGCCTTTGTGTTGGGATCTGGATGGAGTATCATCCCCTTAATTATTTGTACCCAAGAGCGAACTGTTCACCCACGCTAGAGTTCCTCATTGTATTCAAAAGGGAATGGTGAAGGTCAATCCTTGATATCCAGAGGCTAAGTGCCGAAGGAACTAGATGATTTTTACAACCACCCATATGTATAGGTGTGGAGCACTTCTTTAAACCTGACCGTGGGTCAAATTCGTCCCAGCAAATAAGTTCAGACTAACAAAAACTTCACTGAGTCCAAACAACTATAGGAATGATAATTATGAATCTTCTCAGAATTGTGGAAGAGTAATGTTTTTAAACACAGAAATATTCTAGAAAGATGATCTGCCCTTTATACCAGCTATCAAACTTTAGCTCTGTTAAATACGAAGATTATTATCATATTTTTCTTCAAACAGACATACACATATAAATAGTGAATCATTGTAGGAGCAACAACCTTTCCCTTGGATTCCCTGAATAAAAAATACTGAAAGAAAAAGAAATGATAAACTTTTTGTCGTTATTCCAAGAGATGGCTTATCATTGTGCAAAAATAACTACTTAAAGTTTACCTGTGTCAATATGAATACCAATGGTTCCTCTTAATACACAGGCCTTGGGCAGAGTTTGTCCCTATGAATTATTCTTAATAAACAAAAAAGTGGGATTTCTGATACTGAATCTCAATTACCTTTTATTTTGGATTCTGAAGACTCCTTCATGTTGATTAGTTCTTTTTGCTCATGGTCAAAGTCCTTCTGGAAATTCTTGTGAATTCTTACGATTCCACTCTGGAAATATAGAAAATGAATAAACACTTAGGTGTATAAATTACAGGAAAATAAATAAAATAAATGCATAAATAAATAAACGGATCTGATAACTCGAGAGACACTGTCGCATGACCAACGTCTTCTGGCTGCATACTATGTTGGGAGTGATCAATTAAAGAACTGGGAAAAGGATGATCATTGAGAGGATTACTTCTCTCACCTTTTGTGGGGTGATGATCGCTGGAATAGTCTGAATTTAAAAAAAAACTAGCCTGAATGCTGCCAGACAAAAAGTGTGTGACCAATTTAGCATAAACTTACATTGTAAATTGAACCCCTCTCCCTAAAAACCTATCTGGGGATGCGGGTAAGGATGGAAAAAAACCCACAAAAGCTAAAATTTTTCTTGATGTAATTAAGAGTAAATGTTTAAATCTTCAGCCTTTTAACTCCACTGGTGTGTCCTATATGCATGGCATATACAAAGCCAGACTCGCTTGAAAACTGAAAAAAACCTATGTTGACGGTTTTCTAACAGGTAGATGTATAAAATACAGTATAAATAAATAAACAGATGGATATAAATAGATAAATTACTGTAAATAAACAAGCAACTATATAGATTACAATACAAATAAATTACTGTGAAAAGAAATAAATCACAAGTCAAATAAACATCTAAATTTAAGAGAAAAAAAAAACTCAGTATCAGTATCTTGGCATCAAATTAATGAAGATAAAATTGTCCTTCCATAACTCTATCACCAAAGAGAGCTTACTTCTTTTAAAAAAAATGAGGAAGGGGTTATAGTTCTCCTTTCATGTGTTCCCAGGAAGTCTGTCGAAATTACTTGTAGAAAGAAGATCACTCAAATACAATCAATATTTACTGCAGGATTTCAGTTGGAGATGTACTTAATGAATGAAGGAGTGGTTGTTCGATATCATTCTAAGAATTTCTCTCCTCTTTCAGTAGTTTGGATAAGCCAATCATCATCGGAGAAATGAATGAGGAGGGCAAAAATAAACTGAGATCTACGAATTCAATGTCTTATACAGGATGAAAAATAAACTATTTTGCATGCTGACCATTGACAAGGCTGAAAGTGAATATTTGGCAGTTTAATCTTTAGCACTCAGCATTCTTTTTCAAGAGTACCAAGATTTTGTGCACCAAGTAACTTGGAAAGCCTGTCACTTATGTCTTTTCATGTATGACTAAAATTGACATAACGTAACCATGAAATTCAAACCTACTATTTTTCAGCGATCAGAGTTCCCCCGCAGTTGCAGGACAAACTTTCTGCTTGGGCAAATAAGATCTCTTCCATAGGGATAAAGGTTAAATAATATTCAAATGAGGTTTGCTGGAGAGTCAAGAGATTTGTTGTTCTGGAGGTACTGTAGAATGATTGGTTGGGAGTCGTTGGGTGAGTCATTTGTAAGAGATGCGTTCGGATGATCAAAACCCTGAGGATATCTAACAGGTTGTATAGATATAGCTGAATAAAAGACTGCAAACAAAATATGTGAACTGCAATGAAACTTTTTCTTATATACTTACTGGAATAAAAATATGAACATAACATGTAGAAGTTATAATAACTCTTTTACTCTGTGTCATCTATGGAAAATCTCTCATTTCCAATCATAAATGATGAAAGGCGGGGAGAGAAAGGTTAATCAGTTACTTGTGTGAGATCACTATATAATTGCTTTCCTGGATAGATTCAAGCTTACTGATTCTCTCACTCTCTCTCTCTCTCTCTCATTTTGGGCACTCTACTGCCCAAATATACACAGCTTCTTTATCTATAGTGTGTTAGTATTAATTAGCATCCATTTACTGAAAGAACAAAACTATCTCTCTCTCTCTCTCTCTCTATATATATATATATATATATATATATATATATACATTTGTATAATGTAAATTGTAAATATTTTTACTATAAAAATGCATTGAATTGAAAAATCAGCAAAAAGGGGATTATCAGAGGTCAGGAATTAAAAGCATGCATTACTGACTGAATAGGGCTATTACAGTATGATATAAATGTATTGCAAATGATTTTACCATAGAAATGCATTGCAAATCAAGAAAAATACTTTAATCAATTTTTTATGTAGAGATAAGATAGGATGAGTTCGTGGCCGAGTTGAACACCAACATTTGGCTTATTTTTTCATTCTATTACTCTAATGCAAAATGTAGTATCTGCTCCCTTTTATATACCAGGAGTTTATAATAATTCAAAACCAAACCTGCCCAACATTGTTGGGCCTTCAACAAAGCCAGTCTTTTTTTCTTCATTGCCTCTCTTTGTCTACATACCCCCAGTGGTCTGCAGGCATGAAAACAAAGCTTTCTCTGATTTGTACTCATGCTGCACCAAATGATACATGCTATGAACAGTTTTGTCAAATCTGTATATGATGCTGATAATTTTTTTTTTCGAAGTGCGGCCAACATTTTGTCTTGTCTGTGAATTGAAACTAGCTTTTGTTTACGCTCATGACAAGCTGTGGAAGCAGATTTTCACCATTTTTCAGTTTCTTCTTAAAGTTGAATTCACTTCTCTGTGATATTCCCACTTTTTTTGCAATTTCATCGCAAATCTAGGAGGTATCTTTCAGATAAACTATTACCTGATAGGGTTTCTTTGAGCTTAAATCATTACTAGATCCCATGATGACAATGTTGAACAAGCATGCATGATAATCACAACTAGAAGTTTCATTTGAGAACTGAATCTGCTCTAAATGAGGTTGAATGGGCATGCAGTTGGAAACAGGAAGTCTTTAAAGGGCATGCGAGTTCAGCTGAGGTAAAACTGCATCCTTAGATAGGATGAGGTCAACAACGATTTAAATTCTTTTCGTACAGAATACTAAAATGAATGCAGAATCCCAAATGCATAAGGATATGTATTATCATTTGCATTTTAGTAGTTTAAACGAGGTTTAAAAATGAAGTCATTTTTTTTCAAAAGAGCATAAAAATTTTTGACAGCACTGTACATTAAAAATATCTCAAAATGAAACTTAAGCAAGAGTGTGTTTGGGTTGGATTAGATTTCTGCCAACATCTGGCAGACACCCACACCTACACTTTGCTTTGATGCAGAGTTGGCGACGGTGCATCGAAAAACTGTTGATCTGGGATGACATACTGTTGACCACTTGATCTGCAAGTTTGTTTTTTTTTCCATTTTTAGCTGCCTTCAGAGTACTGTAACTCTGTTTCTGAGAGCCATCATGGGATGGCATGAGCTTACTACTGGAGAGAAATCCCATGCCTCGACCCAGCAGGATGAAGCAGTTTCCATGATTCTTGGTGGAATTGGAGTGCAAGAATGTCAGTTTACTACAATGAATGCAGAATCTAAATTGCATAAGAAATTGCATTACATTTTAGTGGTTTAAATAGGGTTTAAAAAGGAAAAGTCAAAATTGAAAAAGTACACAATCATTTTGACAGTACTGAATTTTTGGGGCGGTCATTATATATATATATATGTATATATATATATACATATATATACATATATATATATATATATATATATATATATGATAGATATTTGAAATACAAAGATGTGTGCGAGTGAGACCTTGTGTGGAGGATCGTGCAGAAAACAAGCAAAGACATTTGGAGGGAAAGGTTCACAAGGGTCTTAACAATCACAGCTTCAATGATCCCATGATCCTCTGGGATTGAATGTTATCAACTCCAACTATTTCTAATCACTATATGATACTATGTTTGTGCATTCGAGATAGAACCATATAGTTGAGCGAATCAGATTGCTGAGATTGAGATGCTGTGAAACAAAAGAATCTCATTCCCCACCCCCACCTCAAAAACAAACTTCCCTTTGATATTGATTATTCTGCAAAAGTACTCAAAGACAAAACCAGAACAAAAGATCAGATTTTACAAAATGTTGAATGACCTGGAAGGACTTTCATGGAAACATTGCATCGATCTAAGCAGTTTAAAGAAACGATGGCATCTCCAGAGTGCAAAGTGTTTGTTTTTTTTTGTTTTTTTGTTTTTCTCTTTTTACTGCTTTGAAACAAATTCAGATTCACTTCAGAAATTCTCAAGGCCAAGAAAAGTATTTTTTCTTAATTTTTGAATCAGAGTTTTGGAACGAAGTTACCAATTACTTTCTGGGTGATAGTACAATGGTTGGTAAACAGGGTGGAGCTTGAGAGGTTTATAGTTTAATCAATAATTCCAGAGAGGGACGTTTGCTTTGCTTCAATCAATTTGATATTTTTTAAATACTAAACTACTAAAATCCCACAAATCATTTAGGCAAGTATCCTAATGGTTTTATAGCAGTGCTTTAACCTATTATTTTTCAATCTTCCTAGGGTGTAGTCTAATCTCAAATCTATTAAGATGGAAAGACTCAATGTTATTTAGTGGTGATAAATAAAGCCTTGGTTCAAACTCATAGGCCACCCAAAGTCACGCATATCAAGCCATTTGCCCCCATTAATCAAAGAGTTCCCATAAGCTCATGCACAAACTTTCTACAAGATTGAAATATAGGTATTTTATATCTATATCTATATCTATATATATACATTTATATATATAGTAAGCATAAAATGCAGAGAAAAAGAAAACATGATATATGGATGGATAAAAAATATATAAATTATGCAGAGAAACATAATGTTGCTCACAAGATAAATTGATAAGTACAAAATTTTTCTCTGTAAATATAATGTCTGACAAGACTATTAGCTTGGGGTAAGATATGAAATGAAAATAAAATGGCAAACATTAAAAAAAAAAGTAAAATCTCAACTCTTTTCAAAAATATTTTCCTAAAAGGACACATGCTGAGCAAGTTTGAAGCCTATTGGACTAGTGGTTGCAGGAGGTATGCATACAGACTATTTCTCACCATAAATGCAACAAACCCCATTCCTCCAAAAATCTCACCTTCCATCACCTTCACATGATGACATGCTACCCAAAAGTTCCAGTAATCCGAACTTTGCAGGCAAAGAACCCACCCTAAGTCGCTTTTGGTGTAGTCCTCTTGGGCATGTATGCACTGATCACAGTGATTTTCCCATGATTCCAAGCATCTCTGAAGGGCTTCAAGTGTGATGGTCTTGAGCATCTTCTGCCCTTCTTTCAGGATTTTCTCAATTGAGTCAAAAAATATCCTCTCAGTTGGAAATTCAGTTTGGGAAACAGAGAAAAGTTGCAGGGGGCAAGGTCAGGCGAATAGGGTGGGTTGGTAATGATTACACAAAACCAGGAACTGACAAACAAAAAGTGATCGGTGTCAGCACAAACTTTGTGGACATGCGTCTCATGCCCTACTAATTTGACTAAAATGCATTCAACACTCCCATACGACATTCCAACTATATCACAAACATCATTGATAGTCTATATATGATCTGCAAGTTCAGCCTTTTGAAATCTTTAAGTTTCCTGGTGTTGTGCTTGTCTATGATTAAACGGAATCATCATTGTCTTCAACAGATGTTTATCCTTCTATGAAACACATATACCCGAAAAAGATTTTCTGCTTTTGCGCATTGTGATAAAAGGCTTCAAGAAGAAACTGGAAGTTTCAACAGCCGTCTTGCTGATCTTGAAGCAGAGATTGATGCTGGTTCTTTCTTGTTTGAAATCAGCCATTGCAAAAAACCACCAAAGCACGACGTTACAAAAGTGAAAAAGAGGTCATCGCCACTTATTCAATTTTCATCCCAAGGTCAATTCATCCTTATACACAAGTTTTCAATTTGTAGAATGCAAGCATTTAGGAGTCTACAGAAAACATAGTCAGAAACAAATATTCTTCCTCTTTAAAGAATCATACATGTACACGAACACTAGGTTTTGTGAAAAATAGGTAGGAAATTGTAGCCAGTTCTATAATACAGGTATTCAATTTGGCACAAGAGTTTGGCAGTCCCACAAGTTTTTCTGCTTTGATGTTCCAAATTGGTGCACAGTAAAACTCCAGTTATCCAATAAGTACCCATTGTTTTTATGTTGTATACTATAGCAATGGTAAACGTTTTAATTTCATTAAATGATATCATATTAAAAAAAAACAAAGATACCTAATTCTGTACACCTGGTGTACCCAATTTTAATTCACTTCAATTTATTTTAAGTATTCTTTGGTAGTTCAAGTTACATGTGTTTCACAGGAAGGAAATAAATAAATATTATGAGACTCAAAAATTACTGTCAATCCTTTCAGTCCTTAATCTTTGCACCTTCAAATACTCTGTATTTCTGGATGGAAAAACTCAAAACAATTTTTGAAAAAAAGCTCTGTTCTGTAACTACTAAAATGTTTTTGTTAAATTCATTTCATTTTTACGGTCAGTCTGCCGCATAATTCAAATATATTCCTAAGTGCGCAAGGGCAGGGGGGATTGTATTGCAGAACCGCCTCTATTTTCATTCATATTTGAATACAAAATTCTTCATATTACATACATAAGAAATACAGTGTGTGTATATATGTATATATATATATGTGTGTGTGTGTGTGTGAGTAATACTTTTCAATGAGTGTGCAGATACTACCCTGTGATCTTAGGTAAAGGGTTAGGGTGAAATGCTTTGATCCCAGCTAGAGCATACAGATACAAACTATAATGATAATTTATCTCCTTCCCAGTTAAGTATTCTGTTGTAAGTATGGCATGAAAAATACTGAAATGATATCAAAACTAATCATACGTTCTTTGCTAATCAAATACTGATGTTTGTCGAAGCTACTTTTATCCTTTACTGTTATTCACTAAGCTTAGAGCTTGCTGGATGAAAGTTTACCAGCTTATGACAGGAGAAGACAGATATCATAGCATAACACTTGTTAGAATAGATTGTAATCGAAGCTGACTGTATAGTAGAGGTCATATCTGTGAGGGATTATAATAAAGATGGAAAAACAGCCATTGAAAATCATATCCATTTATTCATTCAAACCTTCTGGTAAGGTCCTTGTACAGTTTGTGCATGCTAGAGTCCTCATATGCTTTTAGTTTGTTAGGGTTCAAGAGTTTGTGTATAAATTAAGATTGAATGAAGTTACTTACATTTTGTTGTAAAGGGCTCAGGCCGTGTCCAGAGCATGTGTTTTTAAGAGGGGCAGAGAGATAAAAGGCAATTGCAAGATAGCTAATGTCTTCTTGGCATGGTGGCTAACGGAAAAGAGGGTGATTCACAAGTGGTGCTTGCTGTGGGTAATTCAATCTCAGGTCAGATGACAGCATTTAAGGATTTTCATAAGAAAGGTCTTTTTTTATAAATGGATTACAAGTATTCCAGTCACTCTTGGGCTATTTTGTGAGTTGAGGTGACTAATTATTATTATTTATTACTTTTTTTTCCCAATAATTTGTATCACTACAGAACTTAAAATAATAGTCTAGCAGTACCTTAGGTGGGGTTCACTTTGGGGTATATATTTTTTTAATCGGTGGTTTCAAGTCATTCTTTATCTCTATAACACATTTCCACCTGCTGACCTTAGGCCATCTTTCAGAATAGTGGTCATTTAATAGGTACATAAGAATACATTGATTTTTGGCCTTTTAGGCATAAATTTCATTTCTATCGTAATCTTGATATTTCAATACCTAGAAATATGTCATAATGATAGTTGATTGCCAGAAGACATATTATGAATACCTGCGACCCGAACAGGAAGTCAAGTTGAGTTGAATTTATTGCCACTCAAGATTAGCATTGATTAATTTGTATTGAAAATCGAGGCCTGCTGATAGAGATATCAGTCAACATCTTCCTCCTCATTAGAACGTTTGATTGATACTTGTATTGTTTGTTTATCATTACAGAGAGAACTCACTTAGCACTTACAAAACATTCTACGAGCCAGATTGGCTGATATACATCAACAGGCCCTGGTTTTGCATGGGGTTCCTCCAGTGCAAGAACAACAGACTGCCCTCATAATGCAATCAGGTATAGGTAGTTGTGATGCCAGCATCACGTCAACTTCGACCAGATTGCATTAAACTAAATCCTATCGAAGAGTGTGGTGGGCTGGAGGGACTTGGTTTCCTCTTTTCCTTTTCACCCATACTTAGTGGACATTGCATTTAGGGTTTTATGAAGAACCCTCCTCCAAATGACACCCTGGAGATGGGCTGTCTCCTCTCTGGGGGCCTCTTACACGTTTATCAAGATCAAGAGGGTGGAGGCACATAGCAGACTTTTTTCTGATTCTATCTCTATCTTCCTTGTCAGTCTCTGTACAAGCAGCTGACGCACCCGTCCTTTGGAATCTGTCACATGATTCGTAACCTCTCACCTCAGCCAACTCCATCATTTGACTGCACACATGATGGCCGGGACCCATGTTTTCAGGATTTCTTATTTGACTCCAAACATTCTAGCCTGGCCATGCCCATATCTCATACAGATAGATTCTATACAGATGTCACTGGTGATAATATTCCATAAGACCTCCCTGACGTGTTTTCGATTTTTGGTGGTAGCCTTTCAATTGTAGATCAAAAGTGCTGAAGTGTAATTTGTGTATCCGAGAAAAGAAGTACACCATCATTGTTTTCACACATTACACATGTAAGGGTCACTCTGCTCTGACAAATTCCATCATGATTAACATGGGCTTTATAAGGCAATCAAGCCAAAGCCTACAAGTATGGCTCTTAATTGTTTTGTTTTCCAAATTCTTCATGAGTACATATATATATGTAAAATACCAAAAAGACAAAGAATGTTAGTTTCTTTCTTTGTTTCTATGTTTTTGATAAACTGCGACATGGTTGCACCCTATGAGTTTCAAATTTGTGTATAAAGGCAACTTGACCCAAGGATGAACAAAAGATGGATAATGCAGGCCTCTGGTGACCTCAAAAGCTCAATCAAGGTCAGGTCAATTTTGGCAGGCATTTTCAAAATTAGAGGAAACAGCTGCATCCTATGAACTGCAATTCTGTGTCCAAAGGGTAACCTGGCCTCAGGATGAACCCATGATGACCTTTACAGGTCAATTTTAGGTCAGGTCAGTTTTGGCATTTTCAAATCTAACAGACTGCTGCACCCCACAGGCTGCATATTTGTGTACCTGGATAACTTGACCCCAAGATGAACATAAACTTAGTTCACTAATGGCTTATGATACTTAGAGGCTTTACAAAATATTTGAAATTCAGATCAGTATTGGCTAATGGGGTTAATCAAAATATCTGCTCATAAAAGGTTTCCAATTGAGAGGTATGCTCACATATACCTCTGTACTGAAAATTGTGTAAGACTGAGAGTTGGTGAGCAGGTGGGTTTATGAAGCTAGGTATATAGACAATATTTTAGGCTAATGAAAAAAACTTCAAACTCTCATGCAAGATGCAGCCAAGAAGGGTCTTTTGTCTGTTGGACTATAAAAGATTAAAATAGAAGCTAAAAATCACGAAACTCTGCAACTAACACTTCACAGCATTGATCAAAGGTGGAAATCTTAAAAGTTTCTTCAATGACTTTAAAGTAGAGAAATAGATAAATGAATAAAATATAAGACAAACCAAAATCTTATTATCCCTAAATGACTTAAGAATTAAGTCATCTAGGGCAGTCAATGAAGACTAAAAGACGACATATCCGCTAAGGGGCTCTACAAAGATAAGCAAAGGCCAGACTGTTGCTAGGCTGGAGTAGATCTGGCTGTTCCACAATCTGAAAAATCCAGACCAGCAACATTTTGGTATCTTGTTTCCTGGCGAAAACTGGAAACACGTTCAAGCCAATTATGGACAGAATACATCAACGCAAGTGTTTACACACACACACACACACACACTTATACACACTCTAAGCTCATAAAAGGAACCTTTGGAATGATGGAGATTTTTGTTATTTCCCATGCCCTCTTGAAGGAAGCAATGCAAGTGCCTACACAAGCTTTATTCCCTCGATGCTGGGAAGTCTTTGATCTTTCTCCAACATAAACACCTACAAAGAAGTCAAAAACTTTGTAGGAATCTACTCTCTACAACCTTGGGACTTGCTTCACTTTGAAGGACCACTTTTCTGCTACAAAAATAACAAAGCATTTGGTATCAATGGACTTAACACTGTTACCCTTTTATGGCTAAATAGATTGTTATAGTTTGCCTGCACACATCTCTTTTTATTTAAGATTCTTTGAGTTGGCAAAAGCTAAGATCACAAGGGATTGATTGCTGCTACTACAAATTCCATCATTATTATCACAGTCAACTTACAGTGTGGAGAGGCAGGCTAAACGTATTTGCTCGTGTCACAATTTCAATGGGGTTAAAGTAAGTAAGCCTCCCATCTTTTGGCATAAACTGTGTTGACAAAGAAGTCAACTCTAGAAGAATTAGCTACCAGCTAATTTAGCCTCCTTTGATTCAGAATGAATTCCAAGATGTTATCAATTAGCATAATAGCCACAAGTGGGGCACAGGGCCAAATTGAGGATAACAAGATTATTTTACAGCAATCACTCAAGCAGAGAGGACCTACATTCTTAGAAAATCAGCATTCAAAATCCTGGCTCTTAACAGGGCTTGAACTCAAACCTGTCGCACCATTGGGAGACATAGAACTATTCCAGCTACGAGGTAGAACCTATTTTTACTATTTATTTAAGTAGGAAGAACTTGAAAGGATTTGAAAATATCCATGAAGAAGCTTTTGAAAAGAATTCAATATGGATTCCACAAAATTGCTTGAAGTATTTCTTCTCATGAAAATTTGTAAATTCAACTACTCCTATCTTACAAGAAGACATTGTTACAAGAACATTTTAAATTAGGAATATTCATAAAAAGATGCTTATGAAAACTGAATTCTATTTCAATTTTTCTGAAAAGTAGAACAAAATGATTTTAACTATATATCTTCCAATCTGTCTCCCTAATTTTGTAATTAAGAATTAAGGAGTATGAGAAAAATTTTATCCTTAGTGACCCTGTGTGGAATTACTCAGTCGACAATGAGGGGCCACAGAATGAATTTTTTCCTGTGAGTGAGGCATACATAGTAACTTCATATCTCACGCAGGGTTTGGGGGGCAAAACATTGCACCATAACTGTTTGTCAGCTCCTCACAGCTAAAATTTGGCTACTTGTAATTTCTGGCTTTTCCCCATAGAGTCTTCAGACTATAGATGATATTAAAAAAAACATGACGAAGTAGCTCATAGTTATACCAAAAAAAGGACTTTTCAGGCTGTTTTGAAAAGTGAAACGCTGGGGTCAGTACTGGTCAGCAGCGTAGTATCGAAGTATATGCTACAGGCCCCGTATTTCGAAGGGCCTAACACGGCAAGCTAGTGATTCTGCACTTGCATTATCACTATAGAACTATACTGACCTCAACTTTTATGAGAGTTTAAGGATCGTGATTTTAAACTATTATCACCTTTATTGGAGTTGATACTAAAACTCAGTAATTAATAATAGTGTGATATCTCTATGATGCATATGCAACACATGAACACGAAGGTATTTTAAACTGAAGTCATAGCCGTTATATAAAAACTAAACCAAAACAAATACTATCACTTTAATAACAGACATAGTTGTCAAACTGAAAAAGTAAAAAAAAATCTAAGTGCTTTAATATTTATGCGTATTTTTCTTAATTCATTGCTCCTTCATGAGATATGCTACTGGCTTTGTACTAGCATTATCAGGCTCTGACTGCAATAAGTGATAGATATGGAACTTATATTGGATTTTAATGAAAAGAATCTTTTCCCAATCGCTGTTATTTTGTTTTTACATTTCACTGGCTTGTGGCTATATTATGTTGCGAATAAAGATTCTTTTTCAAATCTTCATTGATATGTTCAGACAAGTGGTTGACTAATTAACAATGCTCTATTGTGTCCTTATAGATGGCCAGGATGAGCTGAAATTTGGAACTGGAAACTTTTGCAATAGGCAAACTATAAAAAATGCCCTTATGTTGGCTAGACTCCATATATTACATTAATACTTATTTAGTTTCCTTTTTGAAGTATGTGAAACAGACATAAAGATGACAAACACCTGGAGTGGCAGCACTCACTTCATCTGCTATTTTACCCATAGCTCAGAGAGAAATGGACTCATGCCATTCCTAGGGGCATTAATATGAAGTGAACACTATTTGTCCGATCCAGAGTTTGAACTCTTTTTGCTGAGTCCATTGTCAGTGCTGTTACCCCAATGGCCATCTAACACCTCCAATAATTACAGTAAAAAAAGTAAAAAGGTGTATGTGATGTAACAATTATGGGCACAAAAACAGGTATTTCATGATTATGCAAACTCCAAATCATTGCAGTACAAACAAAACGAAGTAGAGCTGAATCTGTGGGCTCTGAACTCCAGCCAAGATCATTGGCTCCAGGCTTGAATCTTACGGACAAAGATTGCAAAATTTGGATGTTAAAGAGCAGCTGTGAATTCTGCGTGATTCATTTTATTCTCATTCATAAGAACAAGTGAATCCTGTTTTTAGCAACTGCAAAATACTTGAAACCCCTATTTTAGCTAAGTTTTGCAGCAGACAAATTTTCATTTCATTGAAAGTAATGGCTAACTGATTACGCAAGCTTTGATACTACCACAACAAGATGGAGCCAGAGTTTTGGCACCAATCCTGTTCTAGAAAAATGATGTATCAGCTGACTATGAGAGGACTCCTATTCTATTATTGAATATGAAAAAGGGACGAATAATAAGGCTTCATACATTCCTAAAAAGGTGAGAAGAGGAAGAGAAAACAAATAGATTGAATATTCCTCAACAGAACAAACGACACTTCCAGTAAATTACTGACAGGATCACAGTTTCTACTTCCAAGTAAAACATTCTCAAATTAACTGACAATACAAATCCACATCCAATACAAAATAAGATCCCAAGAGTAAACCTTTGAATGGGACTAAGGCGCCATTTCACTGGATAAATAATTTTTCTGTCAATATTAAAATGCTGAATACTTTGCTGACAGACATTACATGAGTATATATATATTACACAGACATACATATATACATCTACATATTACACACACACATATGTACATTACAAACACACATATGTATATTACAAACACACACACACACATATATATATATAATACACACACACACATATATATATATATTACAAACACACACACACGTATATATATATTACAAACACACACACATATATATTACAAACACACACACACGTATA